>JAUYWG010000051.1:4785063-4799477 GCA_034779775.1 Enteromius afrohamiltoni
GAACTCTTTAAAGCAGGACTCTTCCTCGTATCGGTCTCCAAACTCGCAGAGGGGGTCTCCTGAAGTAGCTCAGAACGTATGTATTATTCCGTGTATGTATAAATGTTATTAGTGGTGTTTGCTTGTGCATTACTATTAGGCCTACTGTTTAAAAATATAGCTTTGAAATTTGAATTTTGTTTTAATTTAATTTAATTTAATTAAAATTTTAAGCAAGACGCTACCACAGTTAAAACTGTGAAAATCCACCACATTCAAAATTCTTGTTTCAGTTTGTTCGCTTACAGGAGTAAAGGGTTTTAATATAATGCAGTAATTATTATAATGCATAATTAATATAATATAATGCATTACATTTATTTTTGTGAATAAAATCTTAAATTACTCAGTTTGAATAGTATGAACAAACTTGTAAACTCTGTAATAAATACATAAAGGGTGTGTGAATGCTACAGGTATTTTAGATGTTTTCCTTGCACTAGTCTGAAAGACTAAATTAACCAGTGTATGCAGAAACAATGGTTGGGCTGCTTGTTTTATCTTGTCAGCAAAAAATCCTCAAAATGCATTTTAAGTCACTAAAAACCATTCATAACATCTTACCAGCTGAATACCAACACCCTGTGGCAGTTTTAAACTCGCATGTTCTTCAATAAATTAAAAAATATAATATTTTACTCTAGGATTTTCCCAAGTAAAGAAAAAAACTAGATGAGACGACACCAAAATCGTCAGCTGATAGGACCTGATTAGCTGCACCCACACGCTATTGTATAATGCAGAGCAGCAGGGGAAAATGGTCTCAAATAATTATCTCATCAGTCACAATGATTCTCTCTTTCTCTCTCTTCATTTCCCTTTTCAAATCTTTCACCCTCTAGCTTGCCCCCGTCTCTTGTCTCTTCACTCTTTTTGTGTTTTGTATGACTCTTCTTGTATGGCTCATTCCTGACTCATCTCTTTAGCTACATTTACGCTGTCAATATTTTGGATCGACAACCATATTTACTTACCGAAGTGACTATCAAATTTTTTTGATGACAATAGAAGCCAAAGCATCAAGTTTTGCACGTCACTAAGCGATGCACAGAATAAAGTTGGATTGAAACCATGCCTAGGTGAAAGACTTCATTTTTCATTTTTCAGAATTTTCATTTTCTGCTTCCCGCTGACTGATGAGAGAAACTAGAGCTGCCCATAGAAGCACTGTGCACATTTTTTATTTTATTTAATTGCTTTACATTCAAAAAGCTATTTCTCACTTTAGATATTTATTTCCATTTAGACATTTTGTATGCAATAACATAAAGGATATACCAGAAACAAACAAATAAATAAATAATTATTTTATGTGGAGCATTAGTGCACAGGAATCACAATTATGGGAAACAATCATCAATTATTTATTTATGTGTTTATTATTATTATTATTATTTTAAAACATATTCTGCTTTTATAACTGACAATGTTAATTTGTAAAATATATAGTAAAATATAAATTGATTTAACAAAACATTTTTTTTTATGAAATTATTGCTATTATTTTACTTTTGACAGCTCTAGTTTTAACAGTAAGCAATAAGAAGAAGAAGAAGAAGAATTTAAAAATAATAACAAAACGCAATGCAATGAGCAGAGAAAACCATATGAATTAAATGTTTAACAAAGATTTATTTAGTATGGTATTTAACATGGAATATTAAAACTAAATATTACTGAATTATAAATGCCTTTAGAGAGCAATAAAGTTAATGCTGTTTACATGCTAGTAAAATAAAATGCTAAAAATATTTTTAAAATAATTATAACTATATATAATTAGAGTTTAACTTTATACATAAAAATATAGTGAGACCCTCATCATAAAATATTTAATATTTTTTCTCTAAATAAACAATATAAATTATTGTTTGAAACAATAATTTGAAAATGCTCAGACATTAAGTTAAATTGAACGTTATTGAGTACATTATTTAAGTCTGTTTAAGTCTGCAAACAACATATTTTTTGTAATACCATGCTTTATATTTTTTTCTCGCAGTATGACTACATCTTTATAAAAGAAAATACATATAGTTGTCATATCTGGCGGTCTTTAAAAAAAACCCTGCAAATATATATATATATATATATTTAAAAATGTTACTTGAATTTTGTGGTAAATGCAATTCAGCAATTGAAACATTTTTATATTTTTGTAAAGTAAAAAGTAATCCCCATAATTCAGACACTGCTTACAATGGTATTCCGTTGTTGTGTGAATGTAGCTTATCTATTTCTTTTTGTCTCACTATCTCTCTCCTTTTTTCTCTTTCTCCCTGCATTACTCCATTATGGTCCTCATGCACCCTCTCCCTTGAAACTTCAACAGATGCATTTCCACCCTCAGTAATGCAGTAATGCACCGTGGGTGTGGCGGCTGCTCTGAGGGCTGTCTATAGGAGTGGCGTTAGCTGAGACCTCGTTACCCCTACCTCCCCCTTCCTGAAAATGCACTCTCACCAGCTGTAATTGCATTGGGGAGATAAGAGGCTTGGTTTGGGACAGGATGCCGCGTGTGTTTGTAAGCGCCGGGGCTGGTCCGACTCGGCCTCTTAGCTCTAAATCAATGAGCCCATCTAGACCTAATGCAGAGCTGGACAACTCCTCCGGAAGCATTAGCCCTATTATTGCTGGCTTGGCAGGAACAACCCATGCGTTCATTTCACACACACACACACACACACACACACATAAACAGTTACATACTCTTGGACCGTAGTATTTATAATGGCAAAAGAACATTCAGATGTCAAACGTATGTGTGTACTTTACAAAAACATATATAGAGATACACTCACTTGCACATAAACAATCCAGATGTCAGTAGCAGGAGATGAGGAGTCCACTCAGCATTTCCTTTCGCTCCGTACCGTGGGGTCAGCACTGCTAGTAGACAGAAAAAGAGGAAATACTCAGCCTCTCTGCTGTCTTTTGTCCTGTAGCTGTTTTACAGAAGCTCTAACTCAGAGTGGCTGCCAGAGTTTGTCTGCCTAAACAGCACAGGCAGAGCCAAGACCTTTTAATTTAAATAAATTAAAAAAAAACTGTGACTATGCTGAGAACACAGCTTTATTTGCCAAGTTTAGAGGAATGCACACATAGGCTGTGACATGCACCCCAAACGATATATATATATATATGTATGTGTGTGTGTGTGTAGTAATTATGTGTGTGTGTTACAGAGTGAGAGACCCAGTGACTATATTTGAGTAAGAAATATTTAAATAAATTTGTTTCACTTTAATTCTGTGGTGCTAATAATTTTTGCATTATTTATTTTCATGTATCAATATTTTGGTAAATATTTAGTTGAGGTACATTTTGGAACTTTTTATTTTTTGAAAGAATGAGACCATTCTAGAACTTTTTGTAAGATCCTGGAATATTCTAAAATATTCTAGAGATTCCTGAAACATTCCAGAACTGTGGGACTAATCATAAAAGCAAAACATACACTTCCAAGTTTCAGCGTTATCTTGGCCTCAATTCGTAATTTGGTTGATTCTAACAAAGTCTCACGACCAATTCGTACATATTTGTATGAGGTGGAACATTTTAGCAAATTCGTACAACCTCACTCCAACGATTTGTCTAAACCCCAGTGACGGGTAGGTTTAGGGGTGGGGTTAGTTGTAGGTCATACGAATTGTCAACTCTTAAAAATAGGTACGATTTAGCAAAAATCGTATGAATTCGATTTTGAGTGAGGTCGTACGAATTTATCACCTAATAAAATATGTACAAATTGCCTTGAGACTGGGCAGGCTAATTCGTACAAATTTTGTCTAGATTCCAGTGATGGGATGTCTAGGGGCGGAGTTAGGCGTAGGTCAGTCGTATGAATTGTGTACAATTTAACATAAATAGTATGAAATAGCAGAACCTCACTCTTATGCATCTGTATGATTTTTGCAAATATATTAGCATAATATAAATATTTTGCTATTATAAACATGCAAAACATTTTTGGTTGCTTATATATTTATTGAAGGTCAAGTGAAAATGTACCATAAATTTACATTACATACTTAGCAACCACTTAGCGACATATTTAAATCACTTTGAACTTAGCAACAACAAACAACACGTTACCTTTGTAGCAATAACTTTTAGATGTGTGCGTAGTTTTGTTTTCTGAAAGCGTTCTAATCAGTCTTTGTCACACTGAGCGATGTTTTATTGCAGCAGGGATGCAGTGAGCGAGTGTTGGGCTGTCAGGCTTCACCAGGTCCTGGTCACCATGGTGACGGTTGTGCTGTTGTCTCACCTGAGCGGTTTCAGGCAGTCAGCAGTTGCGCAGCATTTCAGACGTAGCACGCGTGAGTGGCGTATCGCACACTGGCCAACCCGAGGGTTATGGTCAAAAACAAACAGCAGCTGGAATCACACATACACACACACACACACACACACACACACACAACACATACTCATCAGCTGTCATGTTTTATAGATTTTTCTCTCTCTTTGCATGGCACTCAGACCTTATTATTCCACGGATGTATTTTTAGCACATTTCTAGTCAGTCCAGAGGCTGACAGCAAGCATGAGCGAAATGCAGAAGGGAAATGCTAGATTGATTCCTCCCCTGTCTGCCGCTCCAGCTGTGGCCTGCTGAGTGTCATGAGCTGTACAGGAAGCAGTGGCACATTGACGGAGAGAGATGGCTGTGCCCCAGGGTCTGATCACCAATTCTTTCCAAAACTTTTTTTATACTCGCTTTCTCCCATACCCTGCAGTGGAGTTTCCCCACAAACATACTTTTTTTTTGCTATTTCAACGTTTTATTTTCATGATATATTGGAGCAACTGACTTCATGAATCACCGTGGTTCTGTTTCTGTTGCTAAATTTTGCCATTTGAATAGGAAACCGTGTGATTGGGAGTTTCGCCTTAAGACAAAAAAACATTCTCAGAGCAGAATTTGCTAATTTTCAATTCGGTAACATCTTTGCATTGACCAACAATGCAGTGATACAGGCATTGTTTCATTATTGACAATAGACAATGGGTCTTTTTGTCTGACATTTTGCTAATGTGACCATTGAATTCTATAGTATTTATTTCCATAGCCTAACAGGCAGTGTGCCAACATATAAATAATATCTCAATGACTGGATTTTGCCCACTTTTTGTTCTATTGACCTCCATTAATATTCTGAAATGCCTTTCATGTGGTGAATTATGCACTACAAATTTGTATCATGTGAAAACGTGCAACCAATAGAAGATAGGTAACGCTTCACTACTCTCACTATTAACAAGTGATCACCATTATTGATCATTTAATAGTACTTATAAAGCATATCATCTGCATTACCATATTTCACGTTCCTAATCCTACATGATACCTTACTTAACAACTACTTTCCTAACTATTAATAAGCAGCAAAACAAGAGCTCATTGAGGCAAAACTCATAGTTAATGGATTATTAATAGCTAGAATTAGGCCTTAAAATAAAGTGTTACTGATTGATACCGCTTAGCCAAATCCAAATCTGCAGGATGAAGCATTACGGTATTATTATAATCACAAATTAAGGATGTATAATATGTTGAATTATGTATATATATATATATATATATATATATATATACACGACCCTTGCCGTGTCCATAGAAACTTTGCTTGGTGTGATCTTATCTTAAATGTGACTGTATTTTTCATTTACCTTAATTACTTCTTGTTTACCATTGCCAGAGAGACAAGTTGTTCTTTGTTCATAATGGCTTTGTGTAATTGTAATGACCTGTCATTTTACCCAGATTTTCCATGTTGTTATTTTGTTGGAAATCAAATTAATAAGAACAAATTGCTCTGTAATTATGCGATTTGTAAACGTGATGATATTTTGACATGTAAATGTAGCTGAGATTCTAAATCACACGATGTTTTTGCCGCGATAATTCACTGATGAGACCAAAAGCTTATGAGGCTCCTTCCATGTTACTCATGGCTGCTGTGTTTAAAAAGACATTTAGGGAGAATATTAGGATAGTTATGGCCTGTAATTTGCCTTGATCCCGCTGTAGAGAGATGACAGGCAGAGACGAGAACATGGAACATATTTTGTGTTCGTTAATTCATTAATTGGAATGAAAAATCCCTATCCGCATAACACACATCATAGTCAGAGAGGCAAGGAGACTACTCATATTCATGGAATATTATAGTTGCTATCCATACATTTTTGGTTTTTAAAACCCCTCCTGCGACTCTACATTCTGTCATTTCCTGTCTGTGATGCCTAATAATTGGCTCCTTGTGGACCACAGGAAGCAATCACTGAGGCATTAACTAATGAGGGTCTGAATAAAATGAATAGACACATGAACACAGAGCAAACAGACTCTCACATACATCTATCGCATTCCTCCTGAGGTTTGCAAACAACCTCTCTCCCGCACTTTAAGGAAATGTAATATTGTGAAGGTTTACTGCTAGGTTTGAACAAAGGATTTCAATTCATGCAATTTATTCTCTCGTTTTTTTCACTGGGTAACTGGCTGTGATGTGTGATTAATACTTTACTGCAATAGAGATTATTATTAAATTATGTGTGATGTGTGTGTTGATTCAGACTGAGGTCACTGATATGTTAAAGTCCAGATGCCAACATCACCAGTTTATCAAGACTGTATATCAAATAATCCTAAAAAATGTCATGGTCAAAGACAAATGATATAAAAATGTTATTTTTCATTTGCATGCAATGATTGCAGAGCTGTCTGGATTCACGGCTAAAAATGTGTTCAATTGTACGAAGAAGGTTTCTTTTTGTTTATTTATTTTGGACCACAGACGATTTTCAAGGACAATTTAAAGTGCATCTTGGAGGTCCATTCTCCATTATTCAAACGTCTAATTCAAACTGCACATTCTTTTCTGCGACACATTTCAAAAGAAATATGAATTTATCGTTGACAGTACATTCAATTTTGATGGGCTCAGTTTGTAGCATACAAACTTTATTTTTACTTTAGTGTGGTTTAGTATTATAATTATTTAATTTATTCGTTTGTTTGCTTGTTAAATATGTGTATTGTATCCGCAAATGATCTTTTATGTACCATAATGTGGAAATAATTATAATTTTGGGTCAGAATTTTAATATAGTCGCAATGCAACAAAAGTAGCAACTGATCTTTTCTTCCGCATTGTGATGTGCATTGAAGTGAAGCAAATTTTCTAAATAAATAAATACATGTGTAATGTGCCTGTGTAATAGTCTGTAATTTTAATATTATAAGAAAAGTTTTACATGCATTTAAGCTGTGTACCAATGGGTTAAATCAAACTAAGGTGCAGCTTACTGAGGTGTACAGTATAGATACACTTAAGTACAATCTTGACACACTTTATTTGAAGTAGCTTATGCCTGTGCACTTGAATTTAAAATTGCGTTGTGTAAAGTCAGCAACGCATATGTCCCAAACTTATGATTACATAAGTAGCTGTGTAACAGACTCGGTCTGTTACAAATGTGTAATAGCCGTCTATTACATCTACATGTTTGCAAACTGTAAGTACAAACTGTTACATTGTAAGTCAATTTTGTTTTATGTCAGTGCAATGGCTTCTAAGTACATGCACCTTAAAATAAAGTGTTACCTCATTTTCGTATAATACGTGTTCATTTTAACCTTATTTGTTTAATAACTCCCAAACATTTTTTCCGAATCCCTCTGGTGATTGGTCGATTTCATTCAAAGCAGTGTTTGTGAGCTTTTACCATTCCAAAAATGGCACCTAGTGGCAAAGAATGAATAAACATTTTCATTCAGACCAACCGAAAAGACCAACAAGTGGGCGGGCATTATGCTAATATTTCATTTTGAGGCCAGCATGAAACGGCTTTCAATGATTTAGAGTCGATCTTTTGAAAGACAATAACTTAATACACCGTGCACTTTTAAATTTAAAACTTTGCAGGATGTCTTCATTTAGTTCATTTAGCTGAGTTGCACACATACATGATACATGCAAGGTCGTTTTCAAAAATCCATATTTATCGCCATTAACAATAAACTCTTAATTTAAGTTAAGTTTAGGTATTGTCCTGGTTTAGGGATGTAGAACATGGTCATGCAGAATACATGCTTTATGAGCCCTAATAAACAGCCAGTATGTTATTAATAATGCTAGTGTGTAGTCTCTGCTGTACATTTCTGTTTTCTCAGCCTATGCAGAGAGAGCGATAGAGGGAAATAGAGCGACGGCTGAGAGATGGTGAGAAATCGGCGTGAGAGAAGGGGGAATTTAATAAATTAGATCTAATATAGGCACCGGGCTGGTTTCCTAGCAACCCAACAGAGCCTTGTCTGCCGAGGGCTGTGTGAAGACCTCCTCCGGCCGTATGCTGAGACGACCCATAGAGCACCGCTTCTCCTCCCTCTGCATAGCTCTAGTGCTGTACCTCAAGACAGAAAACACACTCCCACAGATTAACCTCATATCTGTGCGTGACTCAGAGAGGAGATCGTAATGAACTCGCAAGGTTGAGCAATTTGTGGTGTCTGTGTGTGGTATGACACATCTCAGGTGTTTTTAAAAGTAAACTAAACAGCTCACCGCCTTGGGTAAATACCACGCAGTCTGAGGCATGGATGATATGAAAATGCAATAAAAAATGTACAAGATATGGTGTTTTGTCAATGAAACAGTGTGAAATGATTGTACACTAGTTTAGTGTATACACACTCGTATTGCTTAAAATAGTTCACTCAAAAATGTCATCATTTATTTAACCTCTTGTCAGTTCAAAGGTGAATGAATTTTGTTCTTCTTTACACACGAAATAGATGTTCAGAAGAGTTTTGACAATGAAGGTCGATGGGGAGTAAGATAAGACACTGGCTTTTGCTTTATGGACTAAAAAATGGAAATATCTTCTTTTGAAAAATGTAAGTCTTCCAACTCATAAAATGTAGTTTGACCTGCCAATGACATTTCATATAGAAACAGAAATAGACACAATGGCATAAAAGTTTATGAGACATGAATGTAAAGCATAATTCAGAAAATTTGGGAAAATGTTTGTGTTGTTAGTGAAATCACAGACCTCTGGTTGTATGTATTCCTTTGTACGGAGTCCCTTAAGGAACACGTGGAGGAAAACATTTGGGGTGGGTGGAAAGAAATTTTTTTTTCAAATCTTTGGTGTTCTCTCATAAACTTTTTTGCGTTCTCTCTCAAAGATATTTGAGTTATCTCGAAAAAAAAAACGTTGCATTCTCTCGCAAAACTTGTGTTATATAGCGACACGTGTGTTCTTCGTACATGTGAGACTGTAAAAGTCTGCAAAAGAATGCAAAGTTTCTACAAAACTGTAGCTAGCTTCATTAAAGCAGTAGGAAATGTCTTTACGTACTTTAATTACTTCTGCTCCGTTTTCAAAGAAAAGCTGTCATGAAAATTTCTCAAAACACGAACGAGTCGAACGATTGTTGCTGCTCGGTACACGCCATGTTTGAAAGCCGGTGTGCTGCGTCATCGCGTTACACCCACCTCAGTTGTGCCGGGGGGAGGGAGCTCTTTCTCATTGGTTCCCATTTTTTGGGAAACAGAAATGCTCTAAAATAGCAGCTTGGCCAGACTAACTTTGCTCGTGAACAAAATGTAGCATCAAAGGAAGTATGGGTGGGCCAAGGCTACTATGTACTTGCATTTAAATTAATCATTTGATACAATGTAATTATTGTGTACATACATGTTTTTACATCTTATATATATATATACCTGCATGTAAATACATTTGTAATTCATTTCTCTAATTATATTTATAATTACACTCTTGACATCCATCTTAAGCCTACACACACACACACAGACACACACCACCAAACTTGTATCCCACTGCAATAGAAGCAAAAGTGTTTTGCAATACAGTATGAACACAATAAGTACTAATTAAGGCCACCTAATGTATAGTGGTGTTGAATTTCTATAAAATATAAAAATCTTACACAATTTTACAGTTTTTCCAGAATTTCAGATCAACTAACTGCAGCCTTGGTGAGAATAAGAGAGCCTTTGAAAACTAATTTTACAGACCTCAAATATTGGAAAGGTCTGTTGTATTAATCTAAACAGTTTAAAATATAGAAATGCAAATGGGACTTGTAAGCATCTTTTTTAAGTGGAAGTAAGAAACCTGAGCAAAAGTCTGCTTTTAATCTGATTGCTGTCTAGAAGAAACAAATCAGATTTTCTTTTCCTAAGGGAGTGGAGTGGGCTGTTTGGAAGTGCACAGCTGCTTCTGAAATCATGCACTCTCAGAGAAGGTACTACGTTTAATGAGACTGAAAAAACAAACACAAAAAAACAACTATATTTATAAAAGTATGTATGTACTTTAAACACAATATGTCCACCATATTGGAATTGTTACGTGACCTACGATGTTTAACAAATCCTTTTCCATTGGTCTTGTGCACTTGTGTCGTAAAACCAGTACGTTATTTTGCTTTGTGTGAGTCTGTATATACTACTCCTTAAACACACTGGCTTTCACATCATAGACATCTCTCTAAAATAAATGTAATTTAAAGTTCACTGCTGCTCAGAAGTCATTCATAATGTTACAAAAACTGTTTGAAATTCTTTTTATATATCAAAATATCCAGATTTTTTTTTTAAATTATGTTAATATAGAACAGTTCTTTTCATTTATTTAACATTTTAATAACATCACTGTCTTTGCTGCATTTTTAATTCAATAAATATGTTGCTGAGCATAAACTGGCTTACAATACATGCATTAATGGTATGAATACAATAGCTCTGTATGTTTTTGTAAATATACCATGTTGCATTCTGTTTGGATCCTAGGTTTCCTAGATTGTCTTTCCATGTTTTATCAGGAATTTGTTGTGATGTCTCGAACACCTACTCCCCGTACCACAAGACTATTATGTACTTTCAGGGCTAAAGTGTGCGTTTTACTTTAATTCAGTAAAGCACTCACACTGGTCATTCAGTGTTACCACATGCACAGGAAGTGCATGTTATAAAGTGCTTCCTGTGGGTTGAGCTGGGGGGTCATATTATTGATGTAGCGGATGTTATAATGGCTTAACATTGCCCTTGATGCTTAACTGCATTGACTCTGTAGTCAGTGTCAGTAAGTGTATGTGATTTAACTGCATGGAGTGTGTATGTGTGTGTGTGTGTAGGTGGGGGTGGTGCAGGGCGGTAACATCCCTGCAGTGTTACATTGTGCCCTCTTGTGGATATGAACAGACATTATGTACAGACCATTCAACGTTAAGAACATTCTGTATCGGTAGTTTTTGACGAAAGCCTATGAAATATTTCTGCAAATGAAGAGTGTTACAAATATGCAAGGAATTTTTAAAAAATGTAACCATGAGTAAGGTAAAAAAAATATATAGTAAAATAAAAATAATGCACAATGTAAATTATGACCTGTAAATCATGAGAGCATTTTCCACCTGCTGTGTCATAACGGTCTCCAGGCAACCGTCTCAGTCATATGACGAGTGTGTTTGATATGGCCCTTAGGACAGGGGCAGCTGCATTCAAGAGACTCATAAAACAAGTTTATTATTATCAAAATTAACAATTGATATATGAGTTGACACATGAAAAATAGATTTGACAAAATATAAATTTGAACAAATGTTATTTACAAAATCCGTTTGACAACCTCCATTGAATTTAACATTATATTGACATTGAAATCACTGTTCCTTTCAAAAAAATGCCCATTTATCACTGAATGCTTTTATAACTAAAGCATGCATTGCATTTATTTTGCCTGAATACTCAGTATAACTGTGACCCGGGCTCAGTATCTTTACATAACATTTGTGAAAACTGTAACATCAGCCTGCAGGGCTAGATATATTTTAAATGCCAAAATTTAGAAATGTTTTGGAACATAAATAAAAACACATATGCTTTCTGTTGCTCCACATGTCTCTCTCCCTTCTAATCCCATTTAATAGTTTCACGAGGTAGAAAACAAAAGCTCTAAAAACACAATTATTGCTGTCTATATTAATAATCCGACACAAAGGATGAAAAAGTGTATATAAATATTAATAATGGTGAAAACAATTAACAAGGGATGATACTTTTAATGATAATTAACAGACTAACAGCTCAGATTTGGAGGATTGTGTCTGTGGATTATGTTCTACATAAATAAAGCTAATATCATTAAAAACCTTAGTATATAAACATTAATACTATATTTTATAAAAATCAATAATTATTTTATTAAAATCAAATATCACTTTTCTTTTTCTAATTTTTTAATTTTTTTTTCTTCTTTTTTTTCATATTTCATAATTACAGTACGCGACATGCACATTTAAAAAAGTCTAAAAATGCCTTAAAAAATCAGTAGTGGTGCAAAACAAACATCTGGTTTTCAAACCAAGTGGCTTTCAAACTCTCAGGTCCAAAATTAGGATGCCAGAAAGATCATCTGCTGCTCACAAACTGAAACACAGTTCTGAAAAAAGCCATGTGTGAAGAGTTCCTGACGGCATTTACCTTCATCATCACTCTTCAGCTTATTGTTTCACAGACATGAAGTATCTTCTGGTTGAAATCCTCTGGCTGGTCTGCATACACGTAGTGTCCTGCGCCTCGTATGGTCTACAACCAATGCATGTCAATAAGAAGTTTAATATTAGTACATTGGTACATCATAAGAATACCAAGCAAACAATACAGTATGTGTTTTAGAAGAGCCATAATAAGTGGTAGGTGTTTATTCTGAACAACTGCCACAGATTGTGATGTAAAACATTGCAATATTTTCGCTTGGCTCTTTTTGCGTAACTAACTTTTCTAATAACTTGAAGATTACATAATAGCATTGCAGAACTAGACTAATTAGCTCAGTTTTTGTGGTGAGAGGAGTCAGTCTGGAACACGAGCGTGTTCGTTGTACAAAGACCTTTGTTTCTGGAATGCCAATTCAAGCTATAACAAATTGTACTTGTACTGCTTGCTCCCAACATTTCAATCTAATTTTGCTAATTAAACTCACACTGGCTGTAAGAAGCTACTTGTGAAAGTTATGTCATCCAGTCAAAGTTCTCAGTGTCTGTGAAATTCCATATTCCTATGCCTATATCATTTACTAAGACGCAAATAATGTCATGTTGCCTTTAAAAAATCTTCCTTTGCATAACGAGGGTGCTGTTTGTACACCAGTGTGTGTCAAAATGATGTCAAAAATAGCATTTAACTGCTCTATTCTTCAATAGTAGCTTCTCTGACAACTGATAAAAATAAACACCAGTCACTCATTTGGAACAGTGTGATCCTGCAGAGTTGTAGGTGCTACACAGCCAGGAGCAACGCTGTTTGCTTTCTTCTTATTATCGCATTGTGACACATTTCTGAATACAGAATAAGCAATGCAAATATGGGCAGCCATGAGTGGAAATGCATTCATCAGTACGATGATGTAAAGTTACTGTATGTTTTCATAATGCTCAAATGATCAAGAAAATATGACCTCTTTAAAGCAATGCAAAAGTCTCTATGAGTGGCAGTGTGTGTTGAGCAGTGAATGGAGAACTCACAATGATCTCTACATGGGAGTTTGGCCTCATTTCTTTGATTGAATTGCCGGAGTGGCCATCTATGCTGGAGCGTGAGCCATAGATCACCGTAATGGGGATGTCGCTGTGAATCAGGCCAATTCTCTGCAGCATGGGCCTCTTTGCCCAGCCATACGGAATGGTCATGTTTTTAAAGGCTGTTTCACCGCTAAAAAAATTTGAATCATAACAAAAACAGACCGTTATGAGCATTTCAACATTCACACATATATGCGACCCTGGACCACAAAACCAGTCTTAAGTCACTGGGGTATATCTGTACCAATAGCCAAAAATACATTTTATGGGTAAAATGATTGATTTTTCTTTAATGCCAAAAACAATTAGGACCTTAAGTAAAGATCATGTAGATATTTTGTACATTTTCTACTTTGAATATATCAAAACTTAATTTTTGATTTGAAGCATGCATTGCTAAGAATTTGGACAATATGAAAGGTGACTCCAGATATTCAAATAATTGTATCTCAGACAAATATTTTCATTTCCTAACAAAAAATACATCAATCGAAAGCTTATTTATTCAACTTTTATGTGTATCAAATAAAAAAATTGACAGTAATGACTGGTTTTGTGGTCACAGGGTCACATATATTGTGTATAAGTACAAAAGCATAATGGAGATATAGAGACAGACAGACACACAGACAGACAGATAGATAGACAGACAGATAGATAAATAGATAGAAAGATAGAAAGATAGATAGATAGATAGATAGATAGATAGATAGATAGATAGATAGATAGATAGATAGATAGATAGATA
>JAUYWG010000051.1:4805011-4850547 GCA_034779775.1 Enteromius afrohamiltoni
GTGATTAAATTATATATATATATATATATATATATATATATATATTTAAAATGATAATTAAGATCTAATCAGACATAATAAAAAAAAAACACAGAATACATTAACAACAACCTATTATTATGTTTTATTCATCAACACTGTGTACACAAACAGTTCACTTACATGATGCAAACGACAACAAATAAAAAGAACTGAAACTACAACAGTAATAACGCAGATATACAGTAATTCACACTATTTTTAATATAAAAGATGTTGTATTTAAATATGTTTAGGGTCACACTTACCCAGTGCCCGCTAACACTGTCTCCTCAGCCATGTTTTCAACACTGTTCGTTGCTCAATGTCCGAATCGTGAACATGTTATTGTTCTAATGAGTCGAATCTTTTGAGTAAATCAGTTGAAGAGTTTTTGCAGAGAGTGAGGGACTCGTGAAATAAATAAAGCTATAAGTAACTTTTTTGTACTGATATACATTTGTGAATCATAGTTCTGCATTGCTCTGTGTGAGGCATTTTAAATTCCATTTTAACAATGTATACAGTTAAAACATAAACTAAACTGACCTAAATATATGGCAAAAAAAATAGTGGTAATGTAATCGTTCCGAGCTGACCAAGAAACTGAGTGTCAGTGGCTGACAGATCCAGGCTGATTCGCGATTCGTGATGAATCAATTGAGACTGGTTCATTGCAACGAACCTGTTCAAAAGAGTGATTTGCTCACGAATCGGACACCACTAGCGTTGATCACGTGACAAAACAGTGAACTCTGATCTAGACTTCCTAGCTGGCTAGTGATTATTATCAGCGTTAAATGTACAGTTCAGAAGTCGTTTTCACCATATACGTGCTGTTTGAATGCACAGATTATGCATTTTTTGCTTGATATTAAAACGTATTTATAATAATAGGCGTTCACACGCGTAAATGTACGATTATCTAATTCAATCTGTAGGCTCGTGATTGTACGTATAGTTAAATCAGTATTCATAAATCACGCACAGTAGCATATTCATGTTTGTTTAACAGGTTTGAACGGTGGGCGGGTGTGATCTAGAATTAGGGCTGTGTCATCTCGATGACGTGGAGGAACTCAAGTCAGCCTTAACTTTAAACCTCTCCGGTTCATACACTTGAATTAAAGACACATTTAAACAAGGTTTTTAAATCAACTGGCGTAAATGGGTCTCTGAAGCGCAGGACTGACGTCTGTTTCCAGCTGATCGCGCGTGCAACACTGTGAGTACACATAGTTTACATAGCAGTGGGGTTTCAGGCCTGACATAAGGCTTGAATCTTTAATATGCCGCTTTACAAGCATTTAAGCTTTGCAAAGTGGTAGCAAGAGCGGCGTTTGTGGGTTATTTGTTCGTGTAAATGTAAGCGGGGTCACATAGCCTGTCTTTATATGTTTCCTACTCGGGCATGCTCGTTTAGCTCCGCCCAGTAATTAATCTGACAGTGATGTCAAACCTCGTTGACTGTCATTCAGACGGGACAAGCAAAGACGTTAAATGTAATGAGAATCGCATGCTTCGTTTCCTGAGACATGCCCACGTTGGGCTGCTCCTACTGGTTTAATTTTACACAGCTCTTGTTTGTTGTCAGTTTTCCTGCCACACCTTTTCATGCAATGTTACTTTTCAGGACTTTTTCTTCCAGAATTGCATGATTAAGGATGCATCTCCAAATAGTCTATGCTACGTTTTACAGATACAGATACAATCCATAAACCAATGCATGCATGTATTATTAATCACACCACACAATTGGCAGCACAGCAGCAGGCAGATACAAAATGTTACACACACATACACACACACACACACACACGTATTGTACCTTTATGGTGACTTTCCGTACACTTACATTACATTATATTGAACTGATGATATTTCCACCTCCTTAATCCCATATTTTCCCTAAACCTAACCATCAGAAAGCTATTTTGTGTTTTTAGATTAATTAAAACATCAAACGTAATTTAAATGCGTGTGATATAATGAATAACTACAGAAACTTGATAGTCCAGTCAAAATAAGTACACCCCTACATTAGTGGCTTCTTGTTGTGTTTCTCATAATTCTTAATAAAAAGAAACATCAACAAAAATAAATGTTTTGCTCTTTTACTTCTTAGATCCTTTAACTGTGTGATATTGGAGGCTTTTCTTTCATGTACTGCCCATGACAACATTTCAGTTGGATCGAGTTCTGGACTTTGACTTGGCCATTCCAGGCTTTTCTATTTCTTTGTACTGAGCCATTCTTCTGTGGATTTGCTTGCATGTTTTGGGTCATTATCATGTTGAAAACTCCATTCATGGCTCAACCTCAACATTTTTACTGATGGTTTCACATTCTTTCCAAGCATTACTTGTTGTAATGTGGAATTCAAGTTTGCCTGGCCCTAAAACATCTTGATCCCTGCTCTTGAAGTGCTTTTAGTGGACAGATAATTGGTTACAAGTGGTCTGAAATTCTCGATTTGAAGATTGTTTTACATACAATGGAATGGTAGATAGCTTGAAAGCCCCTTTCCACATTTTCCTTTACTTTTCAGGTTGAGTGGTGCCTTTTACTTATTTGTCCAAACTAGACTAGTTAAGTCTTTCTTTAGCATTCCCTTTTAATGATGTTATGCTAAATAATTCTTACATTAGTCTCTTTATAGTAATGAAATATTATTATCATCAGTGCTGATGTAGTGGTGTACTAACAATTTATTTTTAAAGCTGCAAATCATAACAATATGTTCTCTTGAAGAGTGTATGCATTCTGCACAGGTACATTGTTGGGCAGACTGGAGAGACCAGTTTAGTTGGTATAAAAAGAACCACAAGAGACCACAAGAGACACAAAAATAGCACTAGCATGTTGCTATATAGACAGTGGTAAAATACAGAGCTTAGCAGCCAATATACAGTACATTACAAAAAACTTGACTGCCCATTGTCATGACTAACCAGTCAAAATGGAATATTTCAGAGAAATGTGTACTCTAATGAACATAAATACTTTATGAAGTACTACAACACTTTAAAGCATCAACTTCTTTTAAAGCATCTTCAAATCTTGTCATCAGTTGAGTTGTTTTACCAAAGGAAAGCGGATACAAAAGTTTAGTGCCAAATGTTTTAATGATTTTTTTATGTGATCACAAATGCAGTAATGTGCTCAAAATGTTTTTTATTAGGAATCTTGAAAACAGTTGTGCTGACTAATTTTCACTTGATTTCATATGTAGTAGTGTAAAAGCCATATTTGATTAATTTAATTCAAATCTGATCCTAAACATATTATAAAGTGAGTTTTATACTGTATGATGATACATCTTCGTCATTGAGTAGTACATAATATGTAACATATTGACCTTTTTGTTTGACTAACCATAAATTTTATTCTAACCTATTAGTTAGAATGACCTATTGTATAATATAACACATTTTCATAAGCAGTTATGGATGCAAATAAGGCTTGCTCTTCACAGTGTGACTTGTGTGGCGTTGCTTGTGCTGTTTCATCTTCTTTAAAGTAAAATCTTTTGTATCTGAATCTTGAGGAGAGTGATATGTTTTATTTATAATCTTTTTATGCCCCTTTCGTCTGTGTGTAACACAGGGATCAGGAAAAATGCAACTTGGCTTGTCGTTTTCTGACAGCGATGTCTCTTCGTTCACCCCTCTGGTGGTCCTGGAGCTAGCTGAGGACACTAAAGCAGAGGCCATCACATGGTTACTAAACAGGATCAGAGACAAGCAGCAAAATGGAGGTGAGGCCCCTGGCAAGTTACATCAAGGGAAAGAGGTTGACAGAAACGTAACATTTTCTGAAATATCTACTTGCCTTCTGAAGTTGTCTGTGTTTGAAGTCCGTATTTAGTTTTTGGGGGTCTCTGTCAGTGTTACTCAACCACTCTGACCCACTAAACATGAACCCTGCCCTTCACAGAGGTCAGGAATATAGAATATCAAATTCTGCTTATAGAGAAAACACAAGGGCAAAGTTACTTCATACATATTGCTTGCAAAGACAACAAGGAACAACTCTGCGCCATATTAACCGCTCAGTGCTCTATTTATAAATTAAAATAGTTTGACTGCAGTACTAGTTCTGTAATTAAATTTTATTGTACTTAAGATGTAAAACTGTCATAAACGATAAAGTACTGCTGTGATGTTTTAAAACTAGAGACCGGTAACATGAGATGTTATTGTATCAAGCTGTTTTTAAATGAAAATATAGAACTGAATATGGTTCAATGACATGACACTTGCTTATTCAGTATTAAGTAAAGAAAAAATTAATTTTATACACAGTCACTTGGATATATGCTTCAATTTCAAGTCTGTGGTAAAATTGACGCGATAATAAAGAAAAAAATAATTATTGTTGTGAAAAAGAATATCACAGACATCGCATTTGGAATTATCACAGATGTTGTGAGAGAAAAACACAGACATGGCAGATTCGGATGGGATTAAAATCACCAAGTACGTCTGTGAAACAAAACATTCTCTAACGCCCCCCTGTAAAACTAGTCCCGTCCGAATAGGCCTTTACTTTTAGTCATTATTTGGGTAACAAACATATTCTGAATGCCTTTGACAGAATACAAATGAGGCGTTTTAATCTAGATTCATTTCAAAATGAATCTAGATTTAAAAAATGAATCTATGTCCACCCCTAGTAAAAAGTAAAAAAATCTAAAACATCAGGTAATATAACCATTGGCCTGACAAGACAAATATTATATAACACTTATGAATTAATAATACAATAAATAGTCAATAAAAAGTCACACGGTGTTCTTAAGACGTGATGATTCTGTTTACAGGAGCAGAGTTGTTGGTGAATCAGCTCCTGTTTCCAGCTCAGGATAATCAGAAGTCTAATCCAAATGTTTTTGTGGTGGGCTCTACATTGCAAAGGCTCTTAAATGGAGCTGAGGATGTAGGGTTGTTTAAGGAATTTCAAGATGAGACAATGCGAGGATTCACATATGCCAACAGAGAAAGCTTCAAAGACTTTAATGGTGAGATTTGTGATTTCAGCTTCATTTGCTCTATATATAGGCTTCACGTCTTCACATCAGTATATGTCTAATTAAAAATGAGATATTGATAACACTTTATTTTAAGGACAGAAGAAATTATTAATGTCTTATTCTGGATGACCATATTTTAGTTATCCCGTGCGTAAACAACAACTATTAAAAAGCAGCAAATTAAGAGTTAAAATCATAGTTAATAGTGAGAATTGGTCCCCAAACTAAAGCGTGACCAACTTTTCCAACAGGGATACAGTATTAAGATACAATACAAACAGTAACTGTGTTGGTCCAGATTGTTCTGTGACATGGCATTGTTACATTGTGCTCATAGGAGATGGTGAAGGATTTCTCAGTGACGCAGAGTGTCAATACATTATCAAACATGAGTTGGACACACTTAGGGCTAAGAAAGAAGAGCATGTTCCTGGATACCCAAAGCTTAAGCTCTACCCTGGAAAATCAATTGGTAAGTATATTTCTATAACCAGCTGGATTAGATAATTCTGTCATTCTGTCACTCACCCTCATGCTCTTCCAAAGACCTTTGTTCACCTTCCGAGAGCTCTCTGACCCTCTATTGATCATGTTAGGATCCTTGCTGTCTATGGGAAGGTCAGAAGGTTCTCGGAATTCATCAAACATATCTTAGTTTGTGCTCAGAAAATGAACAAAGGTCTTTTGCGTGTTGAATGACATGAGGTTTAGTTATTAATGGCAGAATTTTCAATTTTGGGTGAGCTATCCCTTTAACCAGACTATCTGTGTGCAAAAACATTATTGGTGTAAATGTTTTCCGTTGTTTGGTTATTATTTGGTCAAAAGTGAAATTCAGAAATGGAGTGTTTTTTTAACGTGCTTTAAAAAATAATGCTTAAATAAGTAATTTGTTAGGTCATGTGAACATGCCGGTATTGAATAAAAACAATTGCTGCAATTGAAGCTCAATTGAAGCTACATCTCCATTACCATATTTGCTGTTTAATAGTAATGCTTCCGTATTTATTTTATTCGCATGTTTGTTCACAGTGCTTTTTTGGTTTTAGATTTGAGGTTGCATTTTAACTGTAAACTCTTTTTCAGTGCGGAGGTTGCAGTCTAAAGGTGTCCTAATCCAGTATTTTCCTCTCCATAACAAAGAAGACCTTAAAAGACTCTCGTTCTCATGGTACAAAAAGTTCAAATTGTCCTTCCAGCCACTGGGTGAGTCACTCCGTCTGTGTGTGCTGGCATCACGAACTTTAAACCCAACTCCAGCCTTTATTATCAGTTTTCTGATATAACTTACTGTGAAAAGAATTTCACAAGAATTCTGGTTATATAAGTAAAGCAGAATGTCATATTTGGTGGGTGTGTGTGATTTATAGATGTTCTCTTGAATTATTCTGGGAGTTCCAAAGTACTGTTGATTGCTTGCTTAATGTAAATGTAAAGCAAAGCAGATTTTTACTTGCACCATCTCAAAGCTCATCTCAACTTAAAGTCTGGTGTTTTTGAACATTAAACACATGCATTGAAACTACCGTGCACTGTACTATATTAATTAAAGGTGTTCTGTTTGTGTTCTCCATGATGTAGATGACATCAGACGTTACTTTGGTGAGGGTCTGGCACTCTACTTTGGATTTCTGGAATATTTCACATTTGCCTTGGTGCCCATGGCCCTCATCGGTATCCCTTACTACCTCTTTGACTGGGAGGACTATGACAAGTATGTGCTGTTTGCTGTCTTCAACCTGATTTGGTCTACGGTATTCTTGGAAGTGTGGAAGAGATGCAGCGCTACGTTAGCGTACAGTTGGGGAACTCTGAGTCGCAAAAAAGCATTTGAAGAACCGAGAGCTGGATTCCATGGAGCCCTAGGATTCAATCCAGTCACGGGCCGAGAGGAACCAGTCTACCCTAGCTCAAAGTACCAGTTTTTGGAATCTTTTGGAAAATAAAGCATTAGAATCAAACAAATATAAGCATAATTAATATGGGAAGTGTTCTAGATGCTCAGTTTGTCTTGACAGTGTTAATTTTCCAATGACAGGCGGCAGTTGAGGATATATTTGGTGTCGGTTCCCTTCGTTCTGCTGTGCCTGTATCTGTCCTTTCATGTGATGATGGTTTACTTTGACATGGAGTTCTGGGCCATAAATATACACCATGAAAATCCTAACATCGCGACGAGCATTCTGCTGTTTGTACCCAGTATCATCTATGCTGTGGTCATCGAGATCATGAACTTACTGTATCGCTATGCTGCAGAGTTTCTCACAGACTGGGGTGAGCCTGAAATTCTTGTCTTTTTTTTGTTCTAATTGGGACCTGGGAACATTTGAGTTTCGTTTCTATCTATGGGAGGGTCAGAGAGCTCTCGGATTTCGTCAAAAATATCTTAATTTGTATTGGGAAGATAAACAAAGGTCTCACAGGTTTGGAATAACATGAGGATGAGTAATTAATGACAGAATGTTCATTTTGGGGTGAACCAAGTCTTTAAACTAAATCTTATGCAAGCCAGTTACTGCCTCAAAATCAAAGAAAGGTATGAAAAGAGGAAGTTTAAAATCTAAAATAAAATCCCACTGTGACATTGCAGTAGTAATAACAAGATATAGAGTCACATATTTAAGATTTAAAACCATGGTTGGGACAAATAATGCAGTACATATTACAGGATGTAAAATTGTAATTGTAAGATTTAAAGTCATAGTTAGCTTTTTTTATTTAGAATTTCGAGGCAGGATCATGTGTTGATAGTGTCTTTATGTGAAACGTCAACAGAAATTGACGTTCTTAGTGAAAGCAATAGATATTGAGGGAGAATAAAAATAAATATGATTTCAGTCAATTTATTCATTTGAAAATTTTAAGTTCGAATGAAGATAGTTTATTGTTATAAGTAAATACTTTTTGTTTGGGTTTGCTGAGACTGGTTTCTGTTACCATCCAAAATGGAGGTAAAACACATTCCTTCTGTTTTGTTTTTGCAGAAAACCACAGACTGGAGTCATCATTTCAGAATCACCTTGTGCTCAAAGTTTTGGTGGTATGCTTTCAGTTTTTGTTCTTCTGTTTATATACTTCCTATTTTCAGCCTTGTAATTCTTAGCATTGATTTGTGGTAAAATTTACCTTTTTGTTCCTGTAAAATTGTGATATGATTATATTTAAAAACTCATTAGTAACCATAAATGACAATAATAGTAGTGGAATTGCATTGGGCTGAAGGTGTGGGAATCCTGCCGTTATTAAAACTATGAACATTTCTGAAGTGAAAATTGTGTTTTAATTTTGTGTGGATTCTTTTTGTTTGTTTCCAGTTTAACTTCGTAAACTGCTTTGCCTCTCTCTTCTATATTGCCTTTGTCATGCAAGATATGGTGCTTTTGAGACAGGTCAGTGTTTCAGACAGAGCTCAGCTGCTTTGACAAGCAATATATCAAGTGCATTTCAGTGACTTTAAATGGAGGTAAATTGTCTCTGTGTGTGGACCATCAGAGTTTGGCCACTCTGCTCATCACCTCTCAAATCCTGAATCAAGTGATGGAGGCCTTCCTGCCATACTGGCTGCAGAGGAGGAGGAACAAGAAAGTCCATAAGAGGATGAGGAGACTGATGGGCGATAAAGAGCTCCCCCTGCTGGAACAAGTTCAGCTGGAGACCGAAATGAACACCTATCTGGTAGGTCTGCTATCAGTTGGGTGCCTTGAGTTTAAAAGAATATATCATTTTCAGAAAAATATAATTTTGTGAACAAGTACTTTCCCCTGAAGTCCACCTAAAATGTTACACCAAAAGCATAATCATTTAGGGTTTATATGACCATTTATGTTCCTGTCTGACCTGTAAATAACTTCTCTCATCTAAAACTCTCTTATCAGGGCACATTTGACGATTACCTCGAGCAGTTCCTATTGTTTGGCTACGTGAGTCTGTTCTCCTGTGTGTATCCTCTGGCTGCTGTGCTGGTGGTGCTGAACAACATCACTGAGGTTTATTCTGACGCCTTTAAGATGTGCCATGTTTTCAAGCGTCCCTTCTCAGAACCAGCAGCAAACATCGGGGTGTGGCAGGTGAGATAACCTCACGAGGTAGTCTCATGCAGAAGAGCTTATAAATTACTGTACTTTAAAGAAAGCTTAAGAAACAGAAAGAATGCACTGTCCTATAAACTATATTTAATGTGATAAGCTTCAAACTTCAGTACAAAATGATTATTTGAGTCATCATAATTATACAGCTTGCTTTAATATTGGCAGTTTAAAGGTTCTAGCAAAAATAGAAATTGTCATTCTTTAATCAAAAGCTGAATAACTTGAACGTGTTGTTGTACGTGGTTATGTGATAGCATTGTGTGATGACAGAATTTTCATTGTCGGATCAACTTGCGTGCAAAGGCCCATGAAAAATGGATTTGGCACAGTTATACTCATATTCAGAGAAAAGGGCATGTGAAATTGATATCACACAGTGGTGTGCAAAGTACACAAATCATGCTGAGTTGGAGTACAAGTACTCCAATAAAAATGTAAGTACTATACTTCAAAGTAAACGATACAAAGTTACTTGTTTTTAATGTACCGAAGTATCAAATGTAAAATTCGACAGTGATGTGCGTCATCTTATTACTCAGAATACCTATGAGTCAGAACTTGGAAGATTAGTGGAAGCAGACATCGGATGATCAAAAACATTGAATCACACCAGTCTCTCTTACCGTAATATATCTGATATCCACTTACATCTGTGAAAAATATTTTTAAGCATCTAAAGTTATTTAGAATAAATGTCTTTGTAAGATAAATCGGTTTTCGAAAATGTTTTGAATAAGCTTTTTATTTTGAGTTTAGTATTTTTGTTTGTGCCTTTTGCGATTTTCATTTATTTATTTGTATATTTTTATAGATTTCAGTTTTTTTGTTGTTGTTTTTTTTTGTAATTTTAATACTGCAACAGACACTTTATTAATTAATTTTATTTGTGTGTTTTTCACACATACACACACATACTTGCATAGGTGTAAATGTGTTTATACTGTACAGACTGTATGTGGTATTGCCCTACACTGACCCTACACCTAAACCTACCCCTTCCAGGAAACTGTGTGCTTTTTGAATTTCATAAAACACTGTTTAGTATGTTTTTTTTAAGCCTTAAGGGAAAGGGTCCTCATAAACCATGTTTACGTTGTAGTACCCATGCCATTATGCACATTTGTGTCCTCGTAAACCACAAATGCCTGGACACACAAAACTAACATTTGATCTCTTTATTCTTTCAGTTGGCATTCGAGACGATGAGCATTATTGCTGTGGTGACCAACTGTGCCTTGATTGCTTTATCCCCACAAGCGAAAGCATATTTCCCTGAATCAGACACTCAGCTGATCATCATTGTTGTGGCAATAGAGGTAACATATCCTTCAGTTCTTACACCATGACAACCTATAACCTCCTTTTGCAATGGGCCAAATGGTCCATAAGGTGGCATCAGTGAGTTGTTTTCATTCAGCGTGCCAGTGTATGAGTGTTAAAGGGTGCTACTTGGCTTTAGTCCTTGTTTCCTTAACCGCCATCCTGGTGGTTTGGATAATGCCTGAAACATAGTCTATTAGACTTTGTCAGTTTGTCTAAGAGAAGAATCCAGATCCCCACCGCTGTGGAGTTCCAGTCCATATGGGTTAACGTCAGAATTAAACAGGAGGTTCAGTAAAGGATAAGCTTTGCTTCTAGCCTCAGGAGACCCACTCAAAATAACTGACCCAAAGCATGGAGAGAAACACACACTCACGCACAGACACACAGGAGACTTGTGTTTTTTGGGGGGAAGAGAAAATAGAACTCCTGAATTTCTGTGTAAACCTGGTGGGGATCTGGGGAGGAATTCATTGTGCCATGTCTTGTTTTCCGCTAATTAAACTTCGCGGTAATCACTGGAGTTGTAATTAGGCCATACTGATTCGCGCGCGGCATCAGCGTACCATGAATTTTAAATAAAACTCAAAACCAAGAGTGCTGTGGGAATAGAAAAGTCTTTACGAACCTCAAAAGCAAATGGCTGTAGTCATTCAGGTTTGTGTGTGGCGTTCTGCAACATTATATCAAGTAAACTTGATCCAAATTGGCTTAAGTCAGAGAAGATATGCATGTCAAATCAAAAGCAAGCAGTAGTGTTGTTGCCTCGGATAGGCTGTATTTGAAGTTTTAATTCAGATTGATTGGATTGAGTTTGGCTGCTCCTGCTGGCTGGTGTGAATTGATTTGTTTAGGGCTGGAGTACGGGTATGCTGGCTACACAGGAACAGCTGCTGTCAGCTTAGGTCACGGCAGGTCAGCTTGTTGCTCTAAATCAACTTTGTGGGTGAGTATGTGGCTACACCGTGCATGTCTGTATCTCTGACTTGTTCATTCATTTCCTGTGAGGGTCATGGCACTCATCAAACTTCGATTGTTTGGATGGTAGAGTAGAGGATGTTACATTAGGACAGTTGTGTAATCTGTCTGTCAATACTGAATACAAAATTAGATGTATTATTTCTAGTGCTGAGCAATGAATAATCATGATTTTGTTTTACATAATATATGTGTGTGTACTGTTTATATTTATTATGTAAATATATAAACACACACACATGCGTGTTTATAAGGGGTGTTTGACAAATTCACCACTGGAGCCCTGTGCTCTTCACAGATGAAAGCAGGTGCACGCTGAGCACATGTGACAGACGTGACAAAGTCTGGAGACGCCGTGGAGAACGTTCTGCTGCCTGCTTTCATCTGGGCTCCAGTGGCGAATTTGCCAATCTTGGTGTTCTCTGGCAAATGCCAAACATCCTGCACCTGTGGATGTCGGGCTCTCATACCAACCCTCATGGAGTCTGTTTCTGACCGTCTGAGCATACACCTGCACATTTGTGGCCTGCTGGAGGTCATTTTGCAGGGCTCTGGCAGTGCTCCGCGCACAAATGCGGAGGTAGCTGTCCTGCTGCTGGGTTGATGTACTGGCCTGTCTCCTGGTACCGCCTCCACAGCAAACCTTCTTACTACATCTCGCATTGATGTGCCATCCTGGATGAGCTGCACTACCTGAGCCACTTGTGTGAGTCTCATGCAGACCAGTAGAGTGAAAGCACCAGCAGCATTCAAAAGTGACCAAAACATCAGCCAGAAAGCATAGGAACTGAGAAGTGGTCTGTGGTCACCACCTGCAGAACCACTAATTTATTGGGGGTGTCTTACTAATTGCCCATAATTTCAACCTGCTGTCTATTCCATTTGCACAACAGCATGTGACATTGATTGTCAATCAGTGTTACTTCCTTAGTGTGCAGTTTGATTTTACAGAAGTGTGATTGACTTGGAGTTACATTGTGTTGTTCAGGTTTCCCCTTTATTTTTTTGAGCAGTGTACATATTCAATATACACAATACACACACTTATATTCAAAAGCATTTAGTATGGCTGTGAGTTAATCGTGATTAATCATCGAGTAATTGGTGCCCAGCACTAATTATTTCATATCTCTTTTCCTCAGGTTCAGTGTTGGCATAGTTACAGTTATGAGATTCAGTCATCAGAAATGGAAGTATGAACATTATCTAATTAACAAGAACCATCATAACCTAACAAAACTGTCTTGACATTATAATTATAAAAAAAAAAAAAAAGAAACAATCAAATAAACACATAAATAAATAAGATCAGGAGAAACATACAGTCATGTCTGTCCCTACTGAATCATTATTATTCATTAGTTTTATTGAAGGGAAGAAAATGCTTTTAAAATGTCAATAATGGAGAAAACCTGCGTTTTGGAACCATAATAGTGAAGTTATGGCATCTACCAGGTGTGTCTAACTGGACAACGTATGTGTCAACTTTTAGCTGAATTAGTGGCTTGTGTTTGGGGCTACCTACTAGATGGTTGTAAACCCGTTGGAAATATCTATAAAATTTGTCTGGTGCAACCAAATGATTCAGAATTATACACTTAACAAACTTATGTGTGTATATGCACATTTACATAGAGGTCACGGTCACATTCTCTGTCTGTTATGCAGTGCGCTTCTCAAGGCTGTCTTTCTATATTTTATTGACTCTGTTAGTTCATTAAGTGGAGTGAGTAGGGATTGGCGTTGGATCAGTGTGCAGAGGGGGAGGGTCTGCTTCTCACCGAGTGCTGTGTGATGTATGGATCTCTTTCAGAAGTAGTAATACACTATTATATAGTCTGACATGACAATATAATATACACCAACAGAGGAGGATAGGAGAAACGATTAAATCATTAGATTATTGCAGCATATTGTGCCATTAAATTATAAGATGTTTTATAATGATTCTACTTAAGATTCCACTCTCAAATCCCTCATGTTCAAGACCTAAGATACAGCTCAATTTCTCTGTCAATGTCAGTGGGAATTTTTTCAACATGTTTTATCACAGTTTTATATATATATATATATAAGAAGAATAGGACATTTTTCCTTTAATAAGCAACAGAATATATTATTCTGAAAGGCATAGTTCACCCCAAAATGAATATTTTGTCATCCTTTACTCACCCTCAAGTTGAAAGCTGATTGTAGCCATTGACTTTCATTGCGTATAAAATAAATAATGTGGTAGTCAATGGGTACCGTCAGCTGTTACTGGTTACCAACATTTTTCAATATATATTTGTGTTCAGCAGAGGAAAAAAATCATACCAGTTTGGAACCATTTGAGGGCGAGTTATATAACTTGAATGAAATCAATACAAATTTGGCCCTATGATTTCCTTAATGCAGAAAATGTGGACTGAAATGCAGAATCCAGTAAAAAAAAAAAATGAATTTACAGTATAAAGCGTAATACCAAATTTTAGGTAGATAAATTACTGTTTGTGAATCTTGCGTGTTCTGCCAGCATGTCTCAGTGTGAATGAATGACACGATTGTGCGGTTTCATTTACTACACACATACTGAAGTGTGTGTGATGCTCGCTGTGTTTTCAGCCTTTTAAATTGGAATCCAGAGAGTTCATGGAAAACAAAATGTGTTAAAAATAGAAGAAAAAAAATTTAATGGATTTAAAAAAAAAAGTATTTTTTATTTGCTACTTTTGATAAAAGGCTGTTAAATATTGTAAGTTTCTTGGTTTCAAGTAATTAGGCAAGGTTTATGATTAAATTGTACATGTCTAATCCAGAGAAAAAAACTGTATTAAAAAAAAAGAAGAACAACAAAATTTAAAATGGAAAGTAAAAATAAAACATCATTAGTATAAACATGATGTCTGTCGCACAAATTGTGCAAGACTAGTTACGTTCAGAATTTATACTGGGGCTAAGTGTTTGCTCAACCTTGTGAGCAATGAGATATTGTGCAGATATGATGGTGCTTAAATACAGGAGAACAAGATTTGTTGTTTTTGTTGCATACGTGAGCAAATAATCGGAAAAAGATAGCTGTGAATCTCTGTAACCTCAAAGGTCATCTTTAGATGATGGGTAATGCAAATGTCCCTTCGCTTTGTTATCTTTTCTTTACTTTGGTTTTGTGTGCATTGTCACTGGCTCACGGTGGAATGAATCAGAGAGGTTTGTGAGTGTCTGTGTATGTGTCATTGCTGGTATTTCTCAGAGCCATGACTGCTGCCTATTTTTGGGCCATTCGATACTCAGGTAATTACACGATGACATGCCTCAGAGAGCAGTAACTAGGCAACAGTGTAGCCACGGTGACAGGAGACGGCTGAGGATCAGGAAGAACTGAAAAGCTTGATGGTAGGGAGGCTGATTGTGACCTCTGAGAGGAAGAGAGAGAGAGACTTTTCTGCAGACAGATGTTTTTTTTTTAGTTTCTATTTTAAATAATTGCTGTTCCTTTAAACTTGCTATTCCTCACAGAATACTGAAAAATCACATATTCCATAAAAAGATTAAGCAGCATATATATTTTCAGTATTGACTAATAAGAAATATATCTTGAACAGACATGTAACATGATGACTGGGGTAATGGCTGCTGCTAGATAATAATAATAATAATAATTTAAAATTTAAAAAAATATTCTGTTTTTACTTCATTGTGCATAAATTCAAGATTCAACGATTTTTTATTGTCATACCAGCACACTTCCATGAAATTAGGACTCCAGGTACCGTTTAAGCCACATAAATAACAGCGTAATATAAATATGAGGATATATATATATATATAGTGTATTGCACATTCACAGAAACTATATTGCGTAAGCTATACATGGTGTACTGGACATTACTGGACAAGTTAAGAAACTTATTGCACACTTTGTAGATTGAATTTATAGGATTGTATATGTGTTGCACCATGAGATTGTATATTGCACTGAAGTATAAAGATATATTGTAATTATATACTGTACATAGTTAGCAGCTTGTGAATGTGTTGATTGAAATGATGGGAGAGGAACTACAGAGCATGGCTAGAGTTCAGCAGTCTGATGGTAAATAAGGGTAAATAAATGCAGTGTTGGTGAACATGAGGTACTTTAATTAAAAAAAAAAAAAAAATAGTTTATTTATAATAAATAGAGTTCAATTTTATTGTCACGCTGTAGCAAAATTAATAACTTTCATTTCATTTATTTCAATTTCTTTGTTTTGTGTGTGTGTTTGCTTGTTTGTCAGTATCTTGTAGATTTTATAGATTGAGGTCCTAAAGCTTTATAAGCTTGCATCTTTTAAACTACGAGTAGCTTAAGTGCTACAGACCATAAGTAAATAACTTGGCAAGCTACAGTTAAAAAGAGACTTCCACAACATTTGTATTGAAATTAAAGGGATAGTTCCCCCACCCCAAAACCTTGTTTCGCTCTAAAAAAAAAAAAAAAAAAAAAGATTGTTTAGCTTTTTTTTTTAGCTTTTTTCGTTTTTTTTAAACCTAAATGTAGGCTGTAAGGAAACCACACCACTGTTAAGCCTCCAACATCTCTTTCAGTCGTTTTACTTTGAAGGTTAGAATATGAAGACAGCGAGGCTGTGAAAGCAGACTAATGAGTAGATGAGTTTACCTATTCAATGTGATGATGATTAATGTCTCTGGGCCGACAACCTGTGTAGACCCATTCATCCATTTATTAGTAACATTCTTTTCAAGACAAGTAAATGCTTTAAAAAGCATGTGTTATTGGTGTATTTTATTTCTTTATTTCATAAAGCAATGAAAAAACCTCAGCTTGTGTTTACCACATACTTTATTTCAGGGCATTTCAGGAGCAAAAACAACTGACTTCAGAGTGCATCAATCTATCAGGTGCATTTTTTAAAATCTGACATTTTGTGGTGTTGTCCTGTACTATGAGAATCTCTCATTGTGAGTTTTGTCATTATCTGCAGCACGGCTTTCTACATGATTATAACAGAGGGCAAATTCGGTTTTCGTATAATCTGATTTGACTGCGACTGTCTAGATGTCAGTGGCTAGATTAGCGATCGGACACAATGAGAGTGAGTGTGTATTTGTGCACAGCCCACCCAGCGAGTGCTCTTGTTAACCAGCAGACAGGCTCTTCCAGAGATGTTTAACTGAAGACTGGGCTGTTGCATGACTCTCTAACCATGTCTGACAGACTGCAAGATCAGATGTGTTTGGCCGCCCTCTCATGCTCTCTCTTACTCCGTTCCACTCACGTCTTAAGAGGATGACAGCTAGCCTGGAAAGACTCTGACACCTCTCAGACACAAATTTTCTTCCAGTTCTCTGGTCACACATGAGATTGCCCATCAACAGGCTGAACAGATCATGGGCGGTACCCTCTCTTTTCTCACCATGGTTTTTGCTTTATTAGTTACATTATAGTCTTCACCTTAGCAAAAAAAAAAATAATAATAATAATAATGGGCAGAATAGGTTTAAAATAGGTCCATTATCAATACCATTCTAGCGTAGCAATTCAGGAAGCACAGCTCATATAAAAACAGCTTTGTATGGAATTTGTATGGAGAACGCAAAACTCCCATTTCTGTTGATTCTTACTGAAATGACTGAACCGACTGTTGTGTAACTCATGTTTTTAACATAAACTTGTATGCATTTGACAGTTGAAACACAGTAAGACATGAAAGAGAACTAAGTATGCGAGTACTAAACTGATATGGCTTTAAAACACATCATTTAAACGCGATAAACATGATAATATAAACCAAACAGGTGTTTTTTTTTTGTTTTGTTTTTTTTAGCAAAGCATCTGAAGTGGAGCTGTAATGGTGCAGCTTTATTCTGGTGAAGGGGGCAGGGAGCAGCAGCTCATTTGCATTTAAAGAGACATGCACAAAAACTGCCTGTTTCTTCTTTCATCATTTTTAAAATGATGATATAATGATGATCTGTGGCATATTTTGAGCCGAAACTTCACAGATACATTCTGGGGACACCTTGGACATATACAGGGGCTGGTCATATAATTAGAATATCTTCAAAAAGTTGATTTCACTAATTCCATTCAAGAAGTGAAACTTGTATAATGTATGCATTAATTTCACACAGACTGATATATTTCAAGTGTTTATTTCTTTTAATTTTGATTATTACAACTAATGAAAACCCCAAATTCAGTATCTCAGAAAATTTGACAAATAGACCAATACAAAGAAAGGATTTTTAGAAATTTTGGCCAACTAACAAGTATGAACATGTACAGCCCTCAATACTTAGTTGGGGCGTCTTTTGCCTGTACTACTGCAGCAATGCGGCGTGGCATGGAGTCGACCAGTCTGTGGCACTGCTCAGGTGTTTTTCAGATTGTAGCCTTCAGCTCTTCTGCATTGTTCGGTCTGGCATATCGCATCTTCCTTCCTCCTTTTCTATGGGGTTAAGGTCAGGCGAGTTTGCTGGCCAATTAAGAACAGTGATAACATGGTCCTTAAACCAGGTACTGGTAGCTTTGGCATTGTGTGCAGGTGCCAAGTCCTGTTGGAAAATGAAATCTGCATCTCCATAAAGTTGGTCAGCAGCAGAAATCATGAAGTGCTCTAAAACGTCCTGGTATACAGCTGCGATGACCTTGGACCTCAGAAAACACAGTGGACCAACACCAGCAGATGATATGGTACCATCACTGACTGTGGAAACTTTACACTGGACCTCAAGCAACGTGGACTCTGTGCCTCTCCTCTCCTCCTTAAGACTCTGGAACCCTGATTTCCAAAGGAAATGGTAAATTTACTTTCATCAGAGAACATAACTTTGGATCACTCAGCAGCAGTCCAGTCCTTTTTGTCTTTAGCCCAGGTGAGACGCTTCTGACACTGTCTGTTGTTCAAGAGTGGCTTGACACAAGGAGTGCGACAGCTGAAACACATGTCTTGCATATGTACAGGTCCTTTTCAAAAAATTAGCATATTGTGATAAAGTTCATAATTTTCTGTAATGTACTGATAAACATTAGACTTTCATATATTTTAGATTCATTACACACAACTGAAGTAGTTTCAAGCCTTTTATTGTTTTGATATTGATGATTTTGGCATACAGCTCATGAAAACCCAAAATTCCTATCTCCAAAAAATTATGGCATGGGTTTTGTTTCACAAGGGTGCGGTTATCCCTATTGCTTATACACTTTTTTCTCCCACATGTTTTCCTTCCCTTCACCTGTCTTTTAATGTGCTTGGACACAGAGCCTCTCTTGCAATGACCTTTTGTGTCTTGCCCTCCTTGTGCAAGTTGTCAATGGTCATCTTTTGGACAACTGTCAAATCTGCAGTCTTCCACTAGAACTAGACTGAGACACCATTTAAAGGCCTTTTGCAGGTGTTTTGAGTTACAGTAATTAGCTGATTAGAGTGTGGCACCAGGTGCCTTCAATACTGAACCTTTTCACAATATTCAGATTTTCTAAGACACTTGCTGCGTCCGAAATCGCATACTTCCCTACAGTATAGTACGCAAAAAACAGTATGTGAAGTGAGTAGTATGACCGAATTCATAGTATTCGAAATTCAGTAGGCGAGAAGTACCCGGATGACCTACACCCCCCCCCAAATTCTATAGTTGGCATACCATGGCTTTCCTATCCCATGAGGCTCCGGGAGAGGAGGCGTCATATTCGAAAAATGCCGGAAGCATTTAATTTCAAGTTTAAGTACCTCAGGAAAAAAAAAAAAAACTTTGTCTATTGTGATTACATTACACTTGTTTAACATAATCTAAATAAACAGATGACTTATTAAAAGTTTACATTTTCGCACTATTGTGACGACACCTGACACGTGAAAACATCAATATGGCGGAAATAGTACATCCAAATTCCATTCATACTACCCACATTCATACTATAATTCATAAATAATAGAACATACTTTTTAACGGTCAGGTAGTACGTTAAATTTTAAATGTAGTACCTACATAAGCAGTATGCGATTTCGGAAGCAGCAACTGAATTTGGGGTTTGCATAAATAAATCAACTTTTTGAATATATTCTAATTACATAACCAGCAACTGTATTATATATTGGGGCGTAATAGTTCTCCTTTATTATAAGGGTTCTATTGTCCTATTCAAACAATTCCATATTTGTCTGTATTTGTGGTGTGTTTGCCTTTTAAGTACGTTTGCAATAATGATATCTTTTGTCTGGGAAAAATGTGGCTGCACAAATAATGTGGGCTTTGTTATCTCGTTATATCAGTTCTGAGATTCTCAGTCTCTGCATCACACTCCTCTCACACTCAGACAGCAATCAGCCTGAGTAGAGGGTGGCATTTTCCACAGTTCATGCTCAAATGCAACATCATTTTGAGTCACACTTCTGCACATGTTCTCAGCTTGTTTTAGGCAGGGCCCTGCAGGAGACTGTGCCTGTCTGTTACTGATGTTCTGTTGTGATAAATCACTGATGAATCATCCAGACAGTGCTCTCAAACCCATTTCTAACTGCAAAACTTATTGTAGAGAGTTTCTTTTAGCTTGCTGTTTAAAATTTCAAATCAGTTTTCAGATTACCACAGAAGTTCTGCGCTGTAGCACAAGACTGTAATTCAGCCCTCATGGATGTAATGCGAGAGTAGACACAGTGCTTCAGAGCAAACACGGCCGAACCTGAAGGTGCTAAGAGGCATTTGAATGAATATTTAACTATATGTGGTGCGCTTTTCTCTCAATAATGAAATAAACAAAAACTTACAGCAGTGTGAAAGCATCTGATTACAGTGATGTGGATGTTTGCATAAGCTCTGTTCTGATATGGTTTTCTGAATGCACATATTTAAAGTAGGGTTGCGATATATTCTCTGCTATAATATCATAATTGTTATTTTAACAATTTGCGATTTTACTTTATTGAGTATTTTGCAAATAACATTCAAAACACCTCTACAGAGCGCACTCTCAGACGTCTAGTCTAGTGCCTGTACGCATTTAGAGTGCATTCTTTCAGTCCAGTCATGTCTCATTTATTTAAATAGTACTTTGTGCAATAGATAACCTTAAATCAAATATATACTGTGTATATATATATATATATATATATATATATATACATATATATAATTGGCACACAGAATAGATGACTGACAGAGAAACTCATTCACCATGATATATTTGTTAGAATATGCATAACTCAACATTTTAACTAATTGCAAAAGCTGAATAATTAATGTCTACTGATTAATTAGTGACATTATCACATTGGGTTTGTCGCATTTGACCAACAGAAAGCAACTTGCTTTTAGAGTGACTTTTGTATGAGAGCAAAAGTGCTGCAAAATATTGCAGAAATTTTGCTAATATGACTGCACTTAAGTTCGACTATAAACTAATTTCATTCAAGACTGAAAAAAGTGCTGATAAAAAACAAAAAAAGCTGACTATTTCACCCAATACTTGCATGTGCTACATTTTTAATAAGCATATTTCATTATTAGCATATTTATCAACCATTTCTGTACTTTTGTGTAGCATGGAATGAGGTAACGTTTAATAGAGTAATATCCTTTGATATATGATATTTGATGATGATGATAACATTCCATGTCAAAGAAGAAACATTCTATGACTACTGTGAATGCAGAAATGAAATATTCAATATGTGTTAGTAGCTATGGGGTGAACACATTTACTGTTACTTATGATTGAAACTTAGATGAAAGCAAGTTTTCTGGCACAGTAAAACTGTCATTTTTATAGAGCGTGATGATTCATATATGCATATACATTTGGGTCATTTAAATTTAGATAATGAACTGTGAATGTTTGAGTCTCTTTAGTGTATTTCCCAAATATCAGAATATTCTTTCACAACATAATTTATAATGACATAATCCTAATTTATGTCATCTACACAAGAAGAGCAGATTTTGTTTTGGTTTTCACAGAAATCTGTTGACGAGTCCCAGGGGTTCCTTTGTCTCCATCAGTCAGAGCTAATGTATCTTCTCTGACTTTCAGGAGCGTTTCAGAGTGTTGACACTGATCATTGATATCTGAGCTAAACTACTGCATACAAAGCAGAGCTGAAACATTTTCCACATGAATCTATAATAGCTGACTAATAGGAAGATTAAGACAGATGCTGTTTTATAGAGAATTTATAGGTATTGACCATCAATCCCAGATCTGTGCTATATTTAAGAAATGTTTGAATGGTTATTTTACCTTAAAATGAATATTTGTATGTCAGTTGTTAACCTTTTCGTTGTTCCAAATACATTTATCTTTTGTTCGTTTTTGAACTCAAATGAAGGTATTTTTAGCAAAACCTAAAATATATATTTTTTTATTGAAAGATAAATACAAACATTTCAGACGCATTTAAAAAAAGTTTCATTCAAAAATCTTAAAAAAAAATCCATATGAATGGATTGATTATGAGTTTTATTCGTCAATCATTATAATGAAGAGATTTAATTGAGGTACACTGTAAAACAATACCGGGATTTTAACGGTAAAAACAGTGAAAATGCTACGGTAAAAACCTGTTAAATGGAAAATGGTGTATTCCTGTTAAATTTACAGGGAAACACTGTTCCCCTAATTCCCTGCATTGCATTTTACATTTTGTCTGAATTTTATGTTTTTTTTCTTTGAAACAATTATGTATCTTATGTTTATCAGGGTTGCATTTTACATATAATGTTGTCAAATTAACGTTTATTGCACATTTCAGTTTAATAATTCTTACCATGATGGTGTTTAGTGTATGTGTGAATACCTTCTACTGTATATATGTTACTTTTTAAAAGCTACTTGTTTTGAGCTTCGGTTCATCATGTGACTTTTTTGTCATCACCACCTGCATTTGGTGGTTATCATTGTATTTCAAAGCTACAAAATAGATTTCACTACTTTAATAGGTTAGTATATTAACATTACATTACGGTTTTAATATTAGAAATTACGGTATTTAACTGTAATATTTTACCGTAAAAAAAACATATTTTTACTGTATTTTTCACCATTTTATTCTGCCGTTTTTTACCGTGAATTTTAGTGATTTATTTTTACAGTTTACTTAATAACATATAAATGTGTATATATAGTGCATCAAATCTGGTAAATATAAGCTCACACAAGTTCACTTATAACTCATAAGAAACATTGAGATGTTAAGATAACAACCAACATGTTTGATCTTCAAGTATAATTTTTGTTCTCATATTTTCCATCTTTGATGTGTTCCATGTGTTAATCAATGTTTAGATTAAACTCTTACATTAAATCTGTGTCTCTTTGAAAGACTTGGATTAAACTGCTTTATTTATATGAATACTTTTACAGTGGTTTTATAAAGGTTTGGGTTAATTTTAATGTAGTGTTTCGCTATAACGTCTTTATTTGTGTTTCAAAGATGAATGAAAGACTTATGTACAAGTGGGTGAGTAAACGGTAGCAACATTTTGAGTGAACTCTCACTGAAACATAAAATGAATAGTTTTTCTAAGCCGACAGGAAAACCCATTCCACCCTTACATTTCTGTATTCACATTACTGCGCTGCAGTATCATTTCATTAACTTTAAGGTCAGAATTTAAATAAAGCAGGGACATCCTTCTGTTGAAAGGGGTTTAAGTATGCGCTTATTATTAATACATTTACTTAAACCATCTAGAGTTTCTCTTTGAATCACACAAAGGTGAATAGCAGGTTGGTTTCAAAGGCATTGGGCATGTGATCTATTTAACACACTGGAGTGGCAATGACAGCTACTCTGCCAGCAGCATACGTCTCACTAATGTGGCCTTTGAACACATAGAGAGCCATAAAGATCATCCAGCCATTCAATATGACTGAAATACATACCCTTTTGCTTCTTCTTTTGATCTGCCACTGTTTGTCATGAGAGTTTCACATTGTAAAAAAAAACCCTTTCTTTTAAATTTTAAATTCTATAACTGTCTTGTTCTGTTTATTACAGCATGTTCTTCTCGCCTTCAAATTCATCCTGGCATTCGTCATTCCAGATGTTCCTAAACATATCCAAGTTAAACTAGCCAAGCTGGAGTTTGACTCCCTAGAAGCTCTTAAGAAAAGGGTGAGTATACATTTGCACATGTGCACATATCTATTGCATGCATACACAAAATGTGAGCGCCTATATTACAGACACTGACAAGAAGTGCAAATAGTCATCTGCGTATAAGCCTCTGTGGGCTTCACAGAGTCAACACATGTCTGTGTCAACATACGTGGTGATGCGGCAACCATTATCTCGTGGCTCAGATAGGCAGAGAGCAACATTAGCATGCTTTCTGATCATTAAATGATCCAGAGAGACCTTTGTACGTGCTGAGATGCTCTGCTGACATACAGAGTGTGTTCAGGTAGTGTTTGCTAATGAGGTTTAGCTATTTAGGCAGATGTTTATCACCTCGTATGCGGCATAAGAAGTAGGTCACTCACAAGCTGCAGTCTGCCCAAGCAGACTTAATAATGAGGGGGAAAAAAAGACCTGTTACACGATATGTTTAGAATAAAATACTGACATACTGCTTGCTGCTAACTGCCTTCTATTTTTTTTAAATATATTTTTAAATCATAAATATTTGAAATAGCAATATGACCTCATTATGTTGCATGTTTAATTCAGCGAGCAGAGCTCAGTCATCATCTCTGAAATAGATTTGGTTATTTGTAAATCAATAAAACGAAAAGAAGAAGAAAAAAATATTTTAAATAATGAGGCAATTAGGAAATATGTTATTATGATATTATGTTGATAAAATATGTTTATTTGCATAATCACAGTTGATAACTCCAATTCAACTGATTCATCAGCTCATATTTTGAAGCAGTATGAAGATGTTTAATAATGCAGAGATTGCTGTGATTAAAAATAAATGCTATTTTTAATAAAAACATACATTAAGTATTAGCTGCTTGGTGCTGTAGGTGAATAAAAACCATGCACCATATGTCTTTCATTTGAAAACAAAGGAAACTTTAAAATATACAGTACTGTGCAAAAGTCTTCGGCCACTAGTATTTTTACCAACAAAAAAATGGTTTTAAGCCTGTTATTTCTATCTTTTGCGGTAGCGTGTCGGTTCAAAAACCTACCTGGAAAGCTACGGTACTGTTTAAAGTTTTAGAAACTCGTTTAAAAGTGCTGTAAAATAAGGATGCTTTCATAAAGTAATGCCATAAATAGATTGAATTTATCAATTAACTTATATCAACTAAATCAAATAAATATTTGGCAAAACAGCTTGTGTTCCAAGGTACACTTGCCGGTGTACCATAGTTACCATAATTTTTCAGGTTGCTTTCCAGGTAGGTTTTTAAAGTATCTTGGAGATGTTGCCACAGTTCTTTCGGATTTAGTCTGTCTCAGTTTGTTCTGTTACTTCATGTCATGCCAGACAAACTGGATGATGATCATATCAGATCTCTGTGTGGAGCACTGGCTGTTGTCAGACTCCTTGTGCAGACAATAATCTTACTACATTATTACAATTAATGACAAAAATAATGTTTGGAAATGTAAACTGATATTTCCAACTGGTACGCTACCACAAAAGATAGAAAAAACCCACTTAAAACCATTTTTTTTGGTTGAAAATACTAAGCCTAAGACTTACACAGTACTGTAAATACTGCAGTTAAAAATAACCTACAAAATTATTTCAAGCATATACAGCTTTAAGAATAGCACTTATTTTCAATGTTTTTTTTAACAATGTTAACATCAATTTTCAGTTTAATACACTAGTACAAATAGTGTAGAAATATTCTGTTCTGAACAAAACCAAACATATCCAGAAGCCTTAAACACAGCATTCAAAAATTAAAATTATGCCATCATTTAGCTTATTGTTTTTTTCTTTTCCACACAGTAAAGAAATCATAGCAGTTTGGAATGACAAGACAACAACGACATTAGAGTTAATGTTTGGGTTTTTATCCCTTTTATATCTGTGACTTTTATTGTAATTCAAAGGCCAAGGTGCGTGGTACCAGTGGCAGTAATTTATAGTTTATGGATATGAACCTTGCCCTGCCTCAATTAGACTGCAACAGTGATTCATATTTGGAACATTCATGGTAATGAATTCAGACTATGGTCTCTCTTTTAAAAAAAGAATGTGTTTGCTTTATTATGTAAAGTATTAGTAATGATTCCATACAATGTCTGTCAAAGCGACAGCATCGACACGCTTTAACAGGATTCAATGGCTTTATTTCTGCAGAGACGGGCCCTTGGTCGGTAAGTCCGTTGCCATGGCTCTAGTGATATGGCACAGTTGGATTGTGAATGACAATGAGCTGGCGTGTGCTGTTGGCATCCAGCGTTATCCTTAATGTGGCCTTGTGTTTCCTCCCCTCACTAACAGCAGATAAGATGTGTGCGATATGGCCCCCCTTTGCCTCTTAATGCTGTGGATTTTAATATAATTTTCAGTTAATTTGGATACATGATGAGAACAACTCTAATAGTTTAGCATTTTTATGTGTTGGTTTTAGCAAATCGCAGCACTAGTGTGCAATGGTGTAGGAACGAAAAGTAGCGGGGGGCAGATTATAAAATCAACTGGCTTAGGAATATCAATTGGTTCTACCTTATTTGCTGAAAAGCAGACGTTGATAAATATGTGCAAGACAAGGGGGTTTATAATGGGGGGAGCTATTCATTTGCTGTGTCATTTATCTCAATGGCAGTTGCTTGGCTGGTGCAAGACCCCCTGAAAGTTTGTGAATTGAATTCTGCCACTGCGCTCATGTGCATTCAGTTTTTTTGAAGGCGGTTACCTGAGCTTTAAAATATGTGTGAATAGTTACTCTTTAGGAAATCAAGAAGGACATCCTAAACCTATAAAAAGACAATTAATGTTTTACTCATCATCAAGTATTTCCAAAGCTCTATGAGTTTCTTTTTTCTATTGGTCACTAAAGTATATATTTTGGAGAATTTGAATAACCAAACAGTTGTTGGTAGGTATTGACTTCCCTGTCCAATCAGTTGGTCCCTAGAATGAAAATATTCCTCTGAATCATGGTTCAAAGCTGTGACATAAAGTCTATTGGCTTTTTAAATAGAGGGGAGGAACACTTCCTTCCCAAATACCCTATAAGAAATATGTCAGGACTGTCAGATCTGAAAAATGATTTATGTGGATTTTCAAGAGCCTTTTTTAAATCAGGCATTATTAAAACATTCAATATAATGAATTGCAATTGATATGTTGCATGGTCAGGCTGCTTCATTAGCAGCTGGATATTCTTGAAGAATGGCAATTACATAATAAGATAAAGCTAATAATGAGACTATGTGATCCACACACTCTCAAGTAACTACAAGAAAAATAGAAAACATGATTCAGTGTTTAAAGTTAGGGTAGATGAGGTAGGCTAGTAATAGCAAGCTAACTTTGAAAGTATAAGATTCCACCCTCCTTTCAAATCATTCTCCAAAGCCATGCAAAACATGAACCCACAAACACAGACTAGTCCAATTAGCGTCACATCGAGAGAAGGCTTTAGTGGAGGATTGTACGCAATGCTTTCAAAACATTACTGTACAAAGTGCATAATATTACAATAAGAACGACTTCCACTCTTGCTCAGTCTGCAATAGTGTAACGGAACGCACTGATTGGATGAACATTTTAGGTTCTTACTCCTTTCACAGATGATATAAATACATAGACCGCTTAAATTCGTGTTAGCGCTGTGAAGAGACCAGTGTTGCCAAGTTTGCCACTTTAACACTCTTTCTGCAGGATGTTTTTAATGTCCACTGGTTAACGCGACCCCTATATTTAGCCCCTGAAATGCAACTTTTATCAGGGGAACCCCCCCTGAAAAGCGATTGAGCTAGTTTCAGCTACAGATGATCAAGGAAGATCAAGGATCATCTGTAGCTGTGGGAACGTAGGTACTGAAAAGGAAAGGCCATTCTCACAGAGAAATCAAGACAGCACATTTAATGGAATGATGAAGCACTTTGCTGACGATCTGCGATGAAGGAGGGACTCCATCGAAGTTTCATCCGTCTAACATTTCTTTTAATTTAGCAGAGAGATGCGGGTCGTAAAACACATATTGATTATGTTTCAGGATGACTGAAGACGTGATGTTTCTGGGCTTCTACCACTTTGATTCTCTCTCACAAACTTCACCTGACACCAGCTTATCCCTCTGCCAGTGCTGTCGGTGCGTCTTCACCAGAGTCTCTCCATCAGAATGATGGACAGTAGCTAATAGCTTCAGTGGCCTCGTCCAGATCTGTTAGAGTTCAAAAGTGCCGACTGCAGTTAAACGGCACATTTGGTTGGTGATATAAGACTGCAGGACCTCAGGGAGGTGCTTGGTCCAGAGGTTTAAGAGTGCTAGTGATGAGCTAGCAGCACATGACGCCATTTAGCTGTGTTTCCATGTGTTCAGCAGCTTGAGAGGGTGAAGACAGCTGTCAGGAGAAAAGCTACCACTACTCTAGGGCAAAGGGACTAAAATAGCGGCACTGGAAACCCCCTTTTAGTGGCCAGTGTTTGGAAAGCATCCGGGGTGAACTTCAGGAAAAGGCCAAGCTGCCAACACTATAATGGAAACGTTATGGCAACTGGCGATCTTTAGCCTGGCTTTTTTGCTGAATGAGACCTTTTTAACCCATAACAGCTGTGTTAGTGGCTGACAGGAATAGAAAACAAAGAAAGAGGCTGGCATTAAGAATGAGATGTGATTTCCCTTGAAGATGAAGGGAAATGGTGGAGACTAATCTTTAAGTCTTTAAAGTGAATATGTTAAAACTTGTCAATGTGTGGGTTGGATTGTAGATGGGCCAGACAAGGTGGCAGTCCAGAGATATGGTTGCCTTGAAAATATGTTGGTGTCTACAGTTCACATCCAAGGCTGATCCATAAGTTGAAAGTGTTGATTAGCTTTTCCTCCTTTTAAAAGGCAGCTTGCATTTTGCATGCATCCTGTGTCCTGGGTTTTAATTTGCTTAATTTTAGAACTGAGAATTAATGGTTTGCCTTTTCTAACAGATGTCAGTTTGTTGAATGATGAAGGCCATTTATCTTAGAACCCGGGCTGTCAGTTTATCACACCAATTTAGTGAGAGTAATTATAAATATAAATAATGTAATACAAATTAACACAATTAATCATACCTCCTGACCTCCTTACGTAAATGCCATAATAAGTATTTGGTCCCACTTTATATTAAGTGTCCATAATACCCGTGTACTTGCATAGTAACTAGATGTGTGTCTAGTATGTAACCACAGCGTAAGTACACATTGCTACATAGTATCTACAGCTGTAATATTTCTGTAACTACACACATGTAACAACCCTCAGAATGGTGCGTGTAAGTAAAAATGTGCAACAGGACATTGGTAACAGCACTTTTTTCACTTCACTAAGTAATCATGTAACAGGAATTACATTTTGTAACAGCAGTATGTATAAGAGTAACTGGAACAGAGGGTGAACAGGGGTTGTGTTGGGTAGGTTTAGGGATATGTAAAGTAGGGGGAATTGGTGGATTTGGTGCACCTCTGTAATACCAGTGTACACACATGGTAACTCCTCAGGAACTTCCCACTTAATATAAAGTGTAACATTCTTGACACCAACCACAATTTATATGTAAAGTCTAACTTACTGCCCACTGCTGTGTACCATCAGTGTAATTATATGCTAAATCTATAGCAATTATCTACTTAATATACCAAAAAGTTCTGTTAATCCTGTTACACATTTGTACTTACACGCACAATTCTGAGGGTTGTTACATGTGTGAAATTACAGAAATATTACAGCTGTAGATACTATGTACCGGTGTTTACTTACACTGTAGTTACATACTACACACACATCTGGTTACTATGGAAGTACACAGGTATTAGGGACACTTAATATAAAGTGGGACCAAATACTTATTATGGCATTTACGTAAGGGTCAGGAGGTATGATTAATTGTGTTAATTTGTATACCCTCTATACTCTTAAAGGGGTCAAGAACCTATAATTGTCAGATCACATTTTGCACACCAATGGCCCAGTCTCTGACTAGTTTGAGGCTCCAGGATACTGTCCTCTTTGGCCCGGTCTTAGTGCCAAAGAATGTTGGTTGTGTGATGGACCTCGTCAGATTCAGTCTGCTTTCGCATGATTGCCTGACCACCATCACAGGAAGTGGAATGAGTCTGAGGCAATCTGTCAGCTTGCTAAAGTCCATGAAAATGTGATATGTCCCATGTTAACCTTTAATGGTGTTAGGCAAAAGGAAGTCAAAACTTTCAAAACAGCCAGCATTGCTGTGCTGGAGATGACAAACTGTGAGTCAAAAAGCATCAAAATCTACTTGATTTTTTTATATTTGATCATAAATGATTGGGCTGTATAGACAGTGATCAGTGTGACGGGACTATACACAGCTGTTCAACCTCTAATGATTTATTGACCCCGAGTTTGCACTTGAATTTCGTTCACACAAATTTACAGAGTTTCGATTAATAAAGCGTAATTTTCGCTACATTACTATAGATGTATTATGTTATGACTTCAAAACAATGTTAGTATCCTGGGAGATTTGAAAACTGATGCTTTTGAACGTTTATCACACATATCCAGCTTCATATCTATGGGTATTCATAGACAGTATGTTTATACAGTTTAAGCTCATGTGATACGGCGTTGCATTAAAGCATTGGTAAGCTCCGGTTCGAATCCCGTGTAACTACGGTTTGACAAAACAGATTAAATCTGCATAAAAGGAAGTTGCATCAACAAATGCCTTTTGACATCAGATTTATTTATTTTTTGCATTTGTTAACACTGTCGGGTAGGTTTAGGGTTGGATTTGGTGGGGCACATTTCCAACATGATAGAGCATTACATTTTAGCAAGAGTCCCTGGATATTTGTATTCTGAGCCATGTAACTGATGCAACGCAATAAAAACTACATTATACTTACCTATGTCAACGTAATAAAAACGTGCCAGGATGTTTTAGTGCCACATTTCTCTTTGAATCTTTGGCAAAACATGCAGTAAGATACATACAAATGGTGTTGCATAATAAGTGCACAGAGGTACATATTTTTATCAGACCAGGTTGAATAAATAAATTGGATGGAAATTAATCGGACTGATGGGAGTTTGCATGCTTTTAACATAACAAACTATAACTATAATACTAAAAAGTACCTCATTTGCTACATTATTGTACATTATATGTGTAATGTGTTCTTGAAATAATTACAGTAGTCAATATTTAAAGTGGATCAAAAACTGAAAAGTTATCTTAAAGCATAAAATTTTTTTTTTCCGATCCCCTTCAACTGTTGACTGCTGTATACATATAATATGTAATGTGAATAAAATAGAAATAATCATATCAAAAAGAAAAAAGAAAAAAAAAAGATTCCAGAGGAGGCCACTGTATGTTGCGTAGACCTCTTTAATTATTGAATGAAGTTTTCCTTTCACCACATTTAAAGGTGCCTAGTAATAACCATTGTGCAGTTTTCTCATAGGAGAGCAGAGTTAGCCTCACTGAACTCACTAATACGTACAGAATGACAGAGTCAGCAGCTCTGGCGCTATTGATCTCTCTTTTGGATTGAAAAGTTAATTGCACCTAACACTTTTCACTGAGAATGTAATTTGCTCTGGTTTGCTGCAGGCAGTGAAATTAATTGATTAAATTAAACTCAGCACAGGCCATAGTCAGGAAGTGGTGGATGCTGCAGAGAAAAACATCTGTTATGGGTAGATGGGTTCATTTTGATGGTCTTTTAAAAAGATTTAGTAGCTTTCAATAATGTTCTCTAATTGTTAAAAAGCTTCTTGAAATTTAGCAGCATCCCTGCTCCCCTCCATCTCTAAAAACACAGCATGACTCATTTCAAACACAGTCTTGCCTGAGGCTTCAAGTACGCTGAACTAAGATCAGCTTCTGCTTTTTATATGCCAACATGTAAGACTTATTTAGACAAGAATAAGCAAGAACTGATGCTAAATCAGTCTGAATCAGTTATCTAACATGATGAAACCTGAAAGAGTATGAATATAAGCATAGAGTTATTTTGGTACAATCTCCCAAAAGAGATTATATAGATGAAGGGGGAACATACTCCAGATTAGTAAATAATATTTTAATTTGTGCATATACATCCTAGATATTAATTTCACCCTCTATTCATCTGTTATCAGAGCCATTTAAATATATTTCCTATTAATTAAAATTTCCATTAATGTTTTTGATACTATTTGTTTTTTCAGAAAATATTGGAAGCCAAGGAGACCTGAAATACGTGGAATAAATGACGGGTGATGACGACAACATGAAGTTCTCAAGGTGTACACGTGTTGTAAACTATCTAGTATTATATTTAATTGACTTTGACTTTAAATATGCACTCCTTGCCATGTTAACCACAAAATGGCTTATTGATGCTGTACCCTTATGAATATACAACTTTTACAACAGTTTTCCTGTTGTTGCAGTTGCACGCATTGCTTTATTATTTCTGTGTCAATAAAACGGTTAGTGGTATCATGAGATAAAAGTGAATCCAATTAATGCATGCATGATGGGGATAAATAACTTGGTTGTTTTGGTTTTCAAAGTTATTTTTATTCATGAAACTGTAAAAAATATGTTGTAAAAACATGATTAGAAGAAATATATATCGGACACTGGGCTTAACAATATACAAGATGTTTTTGTTTTCTTCTTTTTAAGGAATTGAAATGTTTGTTTTCAATCACTCCGTGTTCTACCAAAGATCGAGCAGTGCCTTTAAACATCACTGTTTTATGTTTAACTGTTACGGCTTTTGTTTACAGATGTTAGGCCAATTCACCCTTTACTGTACTTGAATTAAGCATATTCAATACTGTTTCTCTGAAAAATAAACATTTTAATATTCAGATAATATGCTTTTCATTCTTTTTCGCATCCCTCAGTGCTTTGGATGAGATGTTTGTGTTCAGGACTTTTAGATGTTGTCATTTATCAGCCATAAACTCTAAAAGCTGTAATAAAAGATAGATTCGTAGATTCGTCCAGTAGTATACAGAGGCATCTGATGGACGCAGGTTAAACCCGCCTCCCAGAAGGCGAGTAGTAAGGTAGCTTGGCCAGACTAAGCTCCTATGAGCTTTATAGTCGCGGTAGCCAGGCTACCTAGATATTGCAAGGACACCCAAATAAACAGGTACTTTCCTCTTCAGACTTTAGAATATCAGTAATTCGGTAACCATGTTTTCATGCACATCATTTTGTGATTGTGGTCCACATTCTGTTTGAGCAGAAGGCCATTCAGAAAAAAGGTTTATGTTTAACAGCTGTTGTTTGTGTGTATAAGTTTGATATTCAGAATAAATTAAAATTCCTTGCTTTTCTTCAAGACAATAATTTTACAAAGCTACAGGGATACATTTTTGCACTCACTGTCTACTGAACGTTAGCAATGCTACGAAAGACGGTTACTCAGAATAACAAATAGTTTTCTTTTTGCACAAAACAATTCTTGTAGCTTTGTAAAATTATGGTTGAATGTCACATACTGCTTTTCCGAAGTCCTTGCTATGTTTCTGTGCACTGTGGTAACATTATTACGGTCTATGGAGGGCCAGAACTCTCAGATTCCATCAAAATATCAACATGAGGGTGAGGGTTCATTTTAGGGTGAACTATCCCTTTAAATTTCTGATTAAATAGTATTAGACTATTGAAGGCATATAAGCAGTCATTTATAATCTTCTCTTGTTGTTTTTAAAAAGACTGAGGTCTTAGGAGCCAAACAAACAACTCCCTGCGTCTTCACACTTGATATTTCCTGAAGCTGAGGACTGAGGGCAGTGTGACTAGCCAGCTTACAACTCATTCTAATTAAGGAACAGCTTGTCACACTTTCTGACAGCGAAGCAGTCTCAGCAGTTTCCACTGGCCAAGCATGACACGGACAATATGCAGAACGTGTCTGCGTGCTCGCAAGGTGCTCCACTGACAACACACACATAGTGTGTTTCAACATTAAGCTGATGCTGGACATGTACTTGGATGAGAAGTGTGCACTTGAGACACCCCTAAAAAGCTCTTGGTTATTGGAGACACCTTGGCAGCAAAAGCGGGCAGTAAATTAGAAGCAAATGCCTTTCAGCGGTAGGGGCTTGTGGGCAGCGATACTTTGTCAAGTTTAACTTCTTTCCACATTGTGTCCAGCGAAACTCTGAAGCAAGACCTCTTGTATCGTGCAGAAAGCGCACAGGTGAATAACTTTAAGGTTGAAATATTATCATTTTTACTTCCATAACAAGCTACACGATGAGGAAAAAAGTAGGGATCCCACACAAAAAGGACAAACGAAGTCCAGGTTTAAAGACAACATATTTCACATTTAATTCTGGACATCACCATAGCTACATGTAACTTTTAAAGACAAGTTTCAGCAACAGAACATTTATTCATTTTGCTTTTTCAAAGTTGTTTTTCTCTTTTTTTACTTTTTTTTTTTTTTTTTTACGTCAGTACATGGTTTGGTCCTGTAACATTTTGTGGTGGTTCTTTTCCTCTGAATGAACGTGTATCGATAATGTCAAACGCACAACACATGCACATGTCGTTTAGCTGTTTACATTAGGGTAGGACAAAGTCAGAGACTGACATTATGCATATAGCACTGTTTTCTTTTCAACCTCCCTTGCTCTGTTTTTGACACTCATATCTAATAAGGCTATATTACAGCTATGAACAAGAAGTCCAACACTGCATTTCTAAGTGTAGAGCACCATATTTACACCAATATTTACAGACTTTATTTTTAAAAACAAAAAGACAAAACAAACAGAAATACTTAAGATAATTTGGGTCAAGTGAGCCATTTGAAGGATGTACAGGTCAGAAATATAAAAACAAAACAAAATTATATTTACACATAGCTGCAACTTATAGCTTAGCTTATTGCAAATGCCCTTTAAATCTCGCAACCGATTCTTTCACACTTACAGTCCTGCAGAGCTTTGACTTAATTCTATACCAGTCGATGGTCACCCAACGGCCAACTCTTGAAGCCATATTTCCTGAAAGAGTGGCCATCCACCGAATAGAAGGCATACCATGCATTTATTTATATTATCAAGTGGCCAGGTGACAAAAAAGCCCCATTTTATCCCAACTATAAGCCAGTTAAAGACTCACATCCAAAGCAGCATTTTAAAACAGCAGTTCTTTCAAAAAAATAAACTTTTTAAAAAATATATGTAGTACATACTTATAAACATCCCCTAAGGCCAGTCGATTCTGAGACTGGTATATACAGTAACTCAAAACTGAATGGTACAAGAACAACAGGGTTGAGATAGAGATTATGGGCTAAAATCGAAAAATATTTATTAAGCCAAAGAAGAGTCCTTAATGATAAAAAAAAAAAAAAACAAACAAAAAAAAAAAAAAAACTATTCTGTAGTACACAAACTGGATACTCTCACTGTCTGCGGGTTTGATTTTGCTCTGGCAGAAACAGCATTGTAAAGGCTAATTATACCCGTTGCGATTTGTATGGTACTCAGAGTATCCTAATTGTAGTCTTTACTTATTCTGTAGTGCAATTCTAATTTTAAAATTTGATTAAAAACTAGGACGAACACAATAATGTGTGGGTGTATCCACAGTGCTGTCTGGTTAGCAAATTTGGCAAAACATTATTACTTTGTGGGCATGCCACAGATGGAATTATGAAATTTAACAACATGTATGAATTGCACTTAAATCCTGAAATATACCCAAAATAGGTGATTTGGTGTGATGTAAATCAAGTACATTATTAAATGTGTTTTAATGTTATTCAAATAAAACATTTTTAAAAATCTGGGTTATCTATAGCCACCTTTTGGAAATTATCCATTAAAAATATCCCTTGTTATTGCAACTGATTGTCTTTAACCTCAAATGTTTATATCTAAACATTTCTAAATGGTGACATTGAAACAGTCCATAGCACTTAAGAAAAAAAACAAAAAAAAGGTGAAAAAAGTGTGCAAAATGGTCATTCAGTTTAAGACTCATCAGACAGCACTATGAATTTAAAAAAAAGGGTTTGTTCTTAACTTTCACTATTGCTTTTACTGTATTACCGTCTCATTACAATCATATCAGGGCTAAAATTTACAAAACCAGTTGTGGTTGAGTTTCTTTAAGTGCTTGAATTGCCATGTTCTGTTCTATCATACTGTTGGTCTTAATTTAAATCTCACTTTATTAAAGGTCATTTATTTATACATACAGTTTCCACAACTTTTGACTGATTGGGTGGTGTCTGAACCATGGAATTCATATTAAGAGCGTTTCATTTCAAGGGCTAAAAAGCAATATGAACAGGACTTGGAAAACAAATATTAAAGTCTAATTGGGCAAAACAAATAGACACAAAAAAGAAAAGGATAGCAGCGTGCACTTCATTAAAAACCAATGGGTCCAACAGAAGAACTTAAGTTGTGAGAATGATTAAGACGACAGAAGGCAGGTTTAAAGGTCCAGTCAGGATCAAGAGAGATCATGTACAGCTACTGGTGGAGAACTCAAGTCATTATATGCTACAAATGTGGCAATAGGAACAATCCACTCTGAGAACCAGCCGTGAGCCGTGCCATCATATGACCTGACAGCAGCTGGCCTGGGCTGAGGCACAGAGTAGCCCATCTCTTGGGCTTCGCTGGATGTTCACGGAGATGGTCTTTTCACACAGAGGTAGCTGGAGAACATTATTTTTTAAGTTCAGGTTGTTCTCCTTGACCAGGCCAAGTTCATTTAACATGACTGCCGTTTGGTCTTGATAATGCTCCATCGCTCCAACACCGCCATTCAAGGCAGGGTTGATCACTTTGTCTAGACTGTTGTTGGAGCCAATGCACATCTTCCAGGAGGACTTTTCCTGGACTTTAACGCTGGACAGGCTCTGAGGATCTAGGATAAACCGTCCACCACCACCTCCTCCAGAGCTGCGATGCTGAAACTGGGAACTCAAGCATAGACTCATGAGTTTCAGACTCTCTACCAGTTCCCCTGCATTCCGAGCTGCACTACGCGTCGAGCCAGATGAAGCGTTGTTGTTGCTGCTGCGGGAACCGCTAGAAGGGCCTCCCTGTCCTTTTGTACTCCCACCACCTCCACTGCCCCCTCCTGTACTACCACCATTCCCTCCTCCTGGAGGGCTGCCCTTGTCTGGTCCCGAGTTGCCTTCCCCAGGTGGTTTGCTCTGTCCTCCGCTACTACCACCCCCATTCCCCCCAGAGTTTCCAGGTGGACCCTCACTACTGTCCCTGCGGTTCCAGCTGTAGGTGAACCCTGTGTCTTTGTCTAGTCGTCTGCGATGGCTCTCTGAATCATCATCACTGGTCTCTGAGCTAGAGCAGCTTGAACCGCGGCCCTGACTTTTGCGCCGGTGGTAGCGCTTCTGAGCCGTACCAGGAGATGTCATGTTCATTTTCAACCGGCTGAGCTTGGGCGGAAGACTCTCATCCATGTCAAAGTCATCATCTGATTCACCTTCCTCCTCGAAGATCTGATTGAGCACCGGAGCGCTTTTTCGAGACGTAAGACGGTTGGTGATGGAGAGCGGTTTACGGCGTAGGACCACCTGAGTGGGCAATGGAGAAGGCTCCTGTTCTTCTTCCTCCTCCTCATCTTCTTCCACCCGAAAGAGGCAGGTTCGTTGCTTGGCTGAAGCGGATGCAAGGGGGGCCATGACCCCAGGTTTTAGGGGGTTTGGGGGCAGAGCAGAAGGTGCAGTAGAGCTGCTGGAGGCTTCGCTAATCTCTTCTCTACGGCTCACTTCCAGAAGACCTTTACTGCGGTGACCGTTTAGCAGATTCTCTGTACTGCGAGCAGGAGACTGTGGACCCCCAGCATGAGAGATGGACGAAGAGGCTAAGCTGTCCTCGATGTCCTGATGCATGTCGATTTTGGTTGGCCATGACTGCCTGCAAAAAAAACAAACAAAAGGACACAGTCCGCGATATAAATAACCTTGCCTTAAAAAGAGTACAAAACAGCATAAGGTTGTAACTTAAGCAGGATGATATTCAGAAAAGGTGGACATTGCCAAAAAGAACTTTTAAAGACAGAAGCTCTGGAGATTGCCTTAGGAAAACAGCCCAAATGTTAATGACAGTCCTTGACAAAAGCCAGACTTCCTTCTTGTGCCAAGCACTCAAACAAGGAACATGGTGATTTACAAGATAACTCTGAATTCTTACTGTAACTTGATTTTATTGTCTTTTCTTATGTTTTATCTTCCTGCTGGAATGTCATTTGCACAGCACACTTTCAGGCAAGTTGCTAAGGTTTTTGAAACAAAGTAAATGGGTGAAACATAATTCCAGCACAGTCTGTCTGGTTGTCATAACCACGTAAACACTCTTTAAACAATGCAAATAAATGCAGCAAATGAATTGTAAGGATGAACAAAAGCTTAATCACACTTCTGCTAAGATAGAACTGTGAAGAAAATCTGTTAACAAGGATGTAAGGCAAAACTTGTGACAACCTTGGTAAAATGTTGCCTACAAAGTCAGTTTTTGCATAGCTTGTTTTGTTTGTAGGATATAATGAAATGGACTTCAAAATCTGACAAGCTGTGTTTACAGGCCTGATGAGAATGGATTGTAAACACTCTCATATCTGTTCATCATTGAAAAAACAATTACAGAATTACTGCAATGACCTAATAAGGTTCTTGCTAATGCGCATGTGGAAACCTCTGCATAATATCAAGAGTCAACCATACATCAAAATAACATTCTAGTCAGAATTTATACTCTACTGCTATATTCTGCACTGCGAACAGGAATTACAATTCTGAGTACATACAGCATATGAACTCTCTTTCTGTCTATGAAGGGAACACTTAACGAAAACACTGCAATCGTGATATGGCTTACCTATAGCCAAGGTCGAATTACATGACTCTGGGAAGAATCTGGGAGGCTCAGTTTGCTTTTCCATTCATGTTATACATATTGACCCCCCCCTTCCTCTCCTACTTCTCTTTCCCACCACATCCTCTCATTTCTTCCACTCCCTGCTCCTTTCAAAAAGCATCCGCAGCCTCACTGGTTTTCTAGGTCAGTCCAAACCAATTTCAGCCTCATCTTTTAAACACATTTGTCACCCGGTGCGGTGCTCAGAGGATGTGCTGGCTGTCCACACACACTATGGAGAACAGACATGGATTCTGACATCCAGCAGAGCTGACCTCTCACAACCTCTTATAGTGAATCCTGTCCCTTGTTGCATGAAGACCAGTGGTGGACAGTAACGAAGTAATTGTAATTCGTTACTGTACTTAAGTACATTTTTGAAGTATCTGTACTTTACCGGAGTAGTTTTATTTTTTAGCAATTTTTACTTTTACTTTCCTAAGCATAGGATCGTACTTTTTACGTCACTACATTTCATAAAACATATCGTTACTTATATATATCACGTGCTCTGAGCGAGACGCAGACAAGCGATTTATTAACAAACTGATTCTTTTTAATGAACCCGTTCAATCGGTTCGCAAATCGCACTAAACGATTCATTCTCGAATTGGAATGATCCGATTGCAGCTGTTCTCAATTCGACAGCTCACTGATTCAAACGATCCGTTCAGAGCAAGTCTCCAGTGAACCGAACTGACGCACGTGACTGATGATGCGTGAAGTTACTAACATTAACTGAAAATCATATTTAGGTAAAAATTGGCAGTTTGTTACACAGCAGTAAAGGCTGATACATCCTACGTCTGTGTTTATATTTTTATACAACGGTATACATTTTTTATATTGTTTGGGTCAATATCTGAGTAGAAAGATATAATGTCCAAATATTTTTTTTATATGTAACATCAAAAGAAAGGATTTGATATTCAGGTAACTACAGTAATTAACAGTTGTGTGTACAAGTGTGAAGTAATGCCCTCTGGGAGTGTTTACAACACAGACAAGGTTTGAGAAAATAAAATATAATATTTTCCTTCAAATGTTTAACCTAACTTATTCTCATGTCATATATAATGTTCTGCAAACCAATACTTGGGTACACTGCAGTGTGAGTTTCACATTAAACATTACTGCATCATCCTTGTCAAAAATCTCAGGTATTTTGAGCAGTAAGATTATGAAAAATTAAGCAGACTGTAAAAAATTGCTAAATAAATCTATCAGTACATTAAAAAACAAGTACTTTTGTACTTTTACTCGAGTAAAATTGAAAAAGGAGTACTTTTACTTTTACTGGAGCAATATTTTATAGTATGGATCTGTACTTTTACTCAAGTATTTGATTTGTCAAGTATTTGTACTTCGACCACCTCTGATGCAGACACCTTCTGAGAGACAACAAACCTGCAGATAGATATTTAAAGTGGTTCGTTTTTTAACAATTAGAGTAATGCTATCAAACATGACACTATGACAGAAGCCAAGTAAAAATTGGAAATGATGTACTTTCTCTACTGGTTGACTTTGGTACCAGTTCAGCTTAGTTACTAGTTGGCATGAATGAAGAAATCTTCAAGTAATTGGGTTTTTAATTCCATTTGTTTTGATACCACTCGCAGGAAGGAATTCCTAAAATTTCACTAGCATGAAAACCTCAGGGATCCACTTTCTGACCTTTCTAAAAACATAAATCCAAGCAAAAAGAAAAGGGAACTAAAGACATTCCACAGGGTGACCATGGTATTCTACAATAAAGGAAGTCACACTCCTTTCCTCCACCAAATTATTTTCATTCTTGCTCTCTTGTTATTATGTAACATATGACAAAAAACAACTGGTTGTAATTGGGAATGGGTACATATCACAGAAATGTTTCAAATACCAAGTTTTCATATTGTAAAAAACTAGAAGTAGCATTCTCGTGACAAAACATAAATGAACGACAGCTAAGATACAGCAACTCCCATGAGGTACCTGAAGTGGGCCTTGATGTTGCTGGGACTGGAAGAACGAGGTTGCACCTCTTTCTCCTGCTTTTCCCTCAGGATCCGTTCAGCCAGCAAGAAGTATGTAGCAGTGATGTGGTTGTACTTGTTTGTCTCCAGGGCTCTGGAGGAAGAGCAAACAGAATGGACAAGTGAGGAGGAGATACAGATAGTGTTTAAGAGAAAAACACCAGTTTAGGCAATGCAATCTGACATGCCAATAACTAGTGAAACTCCAGGGCTCTAACAACTAGATACCCAAGTGCCTTCTACCAGTTCAAAAGGTCTTATATAGTGCCCCAAATTTCGAACACCTGAGACTAAAATAACTATGAAGAATCCCAGATAACACACTGTACCAATACAAATGGGACATTCTTCATCCAACTTTTCAAGCTGGTGAGTCTGGGCATGTTAGCAGTGATTGCACTGCTTCTTCGGGGATTGCATATTAACAATTGAACAAATTAGTTCAAATCATGTAGAGACAATCTTTTGGCGAGGCTCAAATCCACTTCATGGCCTGTGTTCAGGGCTCAGTTCAGCTCTTATTATCAAAGGCAATGAGTAAATATCATAAATAGCAACACATCTGTTGTGAATTTTGGGTTAACTTATATTGTGTGTGTGTGTGTGAAACAAGAAAATTGTAGAAAAGAAAGAATTAATTCTTTAAAACATATTGAGGGTTCCTTTAAGGCGAATATACTACAGTTTCTCATAGTGGGTTCCCCAGCTGCTGCGGAGTGGGATCAAAGACAAAGAAAAGACTGATGGGTGCTTTGAACCGTCACCCAGCATGCATCTTTCTACAAGACTGTACAGCGGGTGTCTTCGGCACTGTTCGTTTCATGCTCCACGGACAGTGAGATTAACTTATTTTTTAACACTTTTGAAAAATGGTAACCTACAACTAATAAAACCATTCTGTCTTACTAGATGGATACAACAATGAAATAAAAGGTGATTCACCATGCCACCTTTTTGTCTTAAAGGTGTCATAAAAAACCTTTAACATCTGAAGAACCTTTCGGTTTCCCAAAATGTTCTTTGCAGCGAAAGAAGGATCTTCAGATTATAAAAAGGTAAGAAAGATATGGTTCTTTAAAGAACCTTTGACTCGATGGTTCTTTAACGAAGGAAAAAAGGTTCTACTATGGCATCGTTCTGAAGAACCTTTATTTTTAGAAATTTATTTTTGAGAAAAACATGCCTATTCATTTTAGGATTTCATAAAGATTTGCGATCAACTTTGTGGTGTACAGAAATATATATATATATATATATATATATATATGTTTTTTAACCAAACAAAAAATTCAAACTAGCTGAAAACTGAAAATAACGTAAAAAGTGCTTTCAGGTGATAAATTAAACCAGAATTAAAACCAAATGAAACCAGTTCTTCACTATGTTATAGTGCTCTTTGTTGCAACATTAAAATGCTAAAATAAATACTCATGACCACTTGTGCTTCACTACAAATTGCATTTGGATTTTTTGACTGTGTAGCTATAAGCTTTAGAGTATTATATTGTGTATAGTGCTTACTTGCATACGTTTTGAGCCTAAGATGTTAGCTGATGTACAACTTGACAGAAACTGGAATGAACACTCTATATCTCCATAAGCTACCTATCCCCTGTCCAGCTGACTCAACTTCAAGTAAGCTCTGACACACTTTACACCGAAATCTTAAAGCTGATTACACAAACCTGGAGACCCTTTCTAAAGTAGTCTTTCATTTCAAGACAGTCCTGCTTAAGGAAAAATCGAAGAATGACAGAGAGGTATCTCTTCTGTGGGAAATGCTGTACATTAGCCTGAGGAAATCCCAGCTTCTTAACATTTTTCTCACAAGCCTACAACAAGCCTTACTCGATGATGGCTTCTCTGTCTGCGATGTCTCCCAGCACCATGCGTTGGATGATGCTGTTGTGTTCCTCTTCAGACAGATTCTTGTGAGACACCAGTGGGGTGTTGTATTTGGTGGCTGGAGATGGGTCCACTCCTTGAAGCCATGCGTGGCTCTCGATCTCCTCCAGTGATGCTCGCCTCTTCGGATCCCTTTGTAGCATTCGGTTTATCAGGCTGTAAGGAAAAGAAAGAGAAGATGAGGATGCGGCAAGGGTTTTTTTTTTTCAGGATCAGAAGTATCTAATCTATCAATCTAATATGTATATTGGGGAAAAAATGTGCAATTATATTCAGATTCAGAAGTTCTAAAAATACTATTTCACATAATACTAAGCTAGATGCATGAGATGTAGCTGCCACAGAGGGCCATTCTATCATTAGCTGAAGAAAAGCCAATAACACTTGTATTAGCTGACTGAATATGACTTGAGTTCTTGTTGTTGTGAGCAGCCGCTGAGGCAAAGTTCGACTGGGGTGCATCAGCATTCAGCACACGTACGTGGCAAAATTACAGCCCAAACACCATGAAAGAGCCGGGGAGATTCAGCGGACTTACAGCGGCAGTCTGAAAATCATCACCGCTGAGCTGTAGAAGCAGCCCAGCCTGCTCTAGTCATTATCTGCACGCAAGAAATTTGTTAAGGCAGAGAGAGAATAAATAGATATGAGAACTGGCAAGAGAATCTGCCTGTTTGTCTCCCCTTGAATATGCTGCCGGAGTCTTATCAACAGACATTATATCTGAAATTTCCATTACAGTGCCAAAAATGGGATTCGGAACAACAGGAGGCTTTTAGAACAGAACCCAAGTGATTAAAGTCACAATTTCCCCCCATCACAATATGATAGGGGACAAGACTGCAAGTTGTCACAATGGCATTTCCTCTCCAGGGTCTCAAAAATAACTAGTCATTGGGCATTCTGGCAACAACAGCTGTCATTAGGGTAACGTAAAAAGAGTGTAATTATCAAAGGCTGTGGGGCAAAGTAATGGGGTCCAGATGTAACCTTTCAATGTGAACATTAAAAAGGCCAAAAGAACAAACTATGCACTGCACTTGACATCTAAAGGGTTCGGATTAAATGATGTCTTTGTTTTCCTTTCATGAAGAAAAATAGTTTACTAATATTCTGCTGAAACATTTAATGGTGTTTCTTCATACAGATATAGTTCATATAGAAATTACTTGCAGTAGGCTTGCTGTGATAAGACGGTGTTAAACCACCCGGCGTTTAATTTGTTAATTAAGTTGTATGATTTATATTAAGACCAAGTTGGCGAACTGACGCAAAATTGACGCTGGTTCAAAAGTAAAAAAAAAAAAAAAAAAAAAAAAATGCTCACAATGCTTTTACGAGCTATTTCAAAAAAAAAAGAGGCAACCCAATGATACCAGTATTACTGGTGGTAACCAGAGGGGAAATTTCTTCACCATCACAACCCTACCTTGCATCTACCTTGAATGGAACATATTTGAAGGATTTGTGCAAATGCAAACCCTCTTTTTAAGAAAATCATTACCTTTCTCATATCCTATGACACTGGTCTTGCATTTTTCTGATTTAATAAAAAGAACTAGGTCATACAAATATTGTGAAAGTGAATCTGTATACACTGGTCATGAGGTTTTTTGTTTTACTAAAAATAACCATCTCATAAAAGACATTTCTTCAGGAATTTGATTACACTGGACAATATGCATGTTGTTTTCGCACACAGCCTGTCAGGACAACCCTGATATCTATTAAATGAAGTCTCAGCATTCGAGAAAAGGATGCTTAAGTTTACTAATATACTACTGAAAATCTCTTGTGAATCAAATTATACTGTTAAACTGCACGCATTTTGATTAATTGAAAACAACTGTATCACAAGAGGCATTTGTATCGGATGACACTGGTCACATTGTTTATTTTAGATATATTAAAAATAACTGGGACGTTGGGAACTGGGAGTTGTTTGTGAATCACTGTTCATGAGGTTTGCTTTTGATTCACTAAAAAGCAGCACAGTTTCTTCATGAGTGTGGCTACACTTGTCAATTTGTATGTTGTTTTTGCACACAGCAGGAAACGCTGTTGTCAAATGCGAATCCGTTTTCCACTCACATTCCTGATTCCTTATGGCAAATCTACCTCCTCCGAACAGAATTCCTCAATGGAAAAAAACAGCACTTAGATTCATAGCCAACTATTTACTTTCAGTCCGTCATCGTTTTTAACACATCGTTTGTCTATGAAATATTCAGTAGAAGTTTCCATTTCTGCACTCCACAGCTGAACACAGCTTCTGCTGCAGGAAGAAATGGCTACAGGGCTTTATCTGAAAGAGTTATATTCCTTCTCTGTGAGGATTCATGCTCTTGCCGCAATCTGGAAATTACAATCACATCTAGTTGCTAACCTCTCCGAGAAGGTCATTTAACTACTTAAAATGTTCAGCTTAAGACAAGTTAAAATTCCACAAAAGCTAGAGGTTTGAGTAGTTTGCTGTTGATAAGGTGAGGAACTGTCTTTCAGCTCAACAGCTTGAATTTTAAATGCAAATCGAATGTGTGAAAACAGGGGTAGTTGTTTAATGAGAGCGAGAATATTATGCAAGCAGGCAGTGACTAAATTAATCTGCTCGACACGGTCGCCTTAAAATACCCGGTCTGAAAAGCCCTAAAGGAAAAAAACCAAATCCAGACAAAAGAGCTTAAAATAGAAATCAGAGAGACTCTGACAAGCTGCAAGTTACAATGATGAGTAAATCAAATCTAATGTGAAAAACACTGAAATATGAAATGATATAATTGAAAGAAAGAGGCCATTCATTTGCTAATCAAACTAAATCCGAATGCAAAAAAAGAAAATTTGGATAAAGAAAAAATGAAACCCAACAATTTTCTGAAAACTACCTGCAAAGCTACAGTGTTGTTCAAAGTTTTAGACACTCGTGTAAAAATGCTGTAAAATGAGGATACTTTATCAATTAACTTCTATAACTACACTAAATCACTTAACTAAATCAAATAAAATATTTGGTATTACAGCTTTTGGTAAAACAGCTTCTGTTCCGAGGTACACTTAACCTTAGTTTTTCAGTAAGCCTTCCAGGTAGGTTTTTTAAGCATGTTGGAGATGTTGCCACAGTTCTTCTGGATTGAGTCTGTCTCAGTTTGTTCTGTTACTTCATGTCATTCCAGACAGAC
>JAUYWG010000051.1:4864118-4877473 GCA_034779775.1 Enteromius afrohamiltoni
CTGTATTGGGGACTATTTTTAACCAATGGGCAAGGCCCTGCGAACAGCGGGCCAATGCCGTCGACCACACCCCATGGTGTGATGTCTCTGCTCCAATGACAGCAGGTGGGTCCATGGTGGTGTGATGAGGCGTGTCCCTCGTCTATTTAAGGCAAGGGTCCGCTAGCCATCTTCAGATCATTCGCCTTCAGCGACGGATTCTTTGCTGTCCCTGACTGGAAGCCTTTCCTCTGATCGTCTGCAGCTGGATAAATTCCCTTGCCGCCGCCTGGTTTGACCTTCAGAGCGATTTTCAACTCTTCAATTCAACATACCTGGTTGCCGCTGCTCTGCCTGCGCGTCTCTTCTGCACGCCGCTGACAGACACCAGGAGAGTGTTTCTGCCTGGGACTCTCTCGCGAGGAAACCGCCCTCGCTGGATCCGACTGCATGTTTTGTGAGTATAAACATGGATAACTTTGGTAACCCAAAGATCACTGTGCCTGAGCTCCAGAGGTAGGGAGATGGACGAAAGTTGTAGAAAGTCAACCATCACTGCAGTCCTCCACCAGTCGGGGCTTTATGGCAAGATGGTGAGAAATAAGATTCTGTGGTCTGATGAGACCAAGATAGAACTTTTGATGTGTGGAGAAAACCAGGCACTGCTCATCACCTGTTCAATACAGTCCCAACAGTGAATCATGGTGGTGGCAGCATCCTACTGTGGGGGTGTTTTCAGCTGCAGCGACAGGACGACTGGTTGCAATCGAGGGAAAGATGAACGCTGCCAAGTACAGGGATATCCTGGTCCAAAACCTTCTCCAGAGAGATCAGAACCTCAGACTGGGCCGAAGGTTTACCTTCCAACAAGACAAAGACCCTAAGCACACAGCTAAAATATCTAAGGAGTGGCTTCACAACAACTCCATGACTGTTCTTGAATGGCCCAGCCAGAACCCTGACTTAAACCCAATTGAGCATCTCTGGAGAGACTTAAAATAACTGTCCACCAACGTTTACCATCCAACCTACCAGAACTGGAGAGGATCTGCAAGGAGAAATGGCAGAAGATCCCCAAATCCAGGTGTGAAAAACTTGTTGCATCTTTCCCAAAAAGACTTGTGGCTGTATTAGATCAAAAGGGTGCTTCTACTAAATACTGAGCAATTTATCTGAATACTTAGGACCATGTGTTTTTTCTTTTTTAATAAATCTGCAAAATTGTTTATTTGTTTGTCAATCTGGAGTGCTGTGTGTAAATTGAGGAAAAATGAACTTGAAATGATTTTAGCAAATGGCTGCAATAAAACAGAGTAAAAAGGAGGGTCTGGGAGGGTAATTTTTTTCTCCCTGATGATAAAGCTATTCACTTGTCTAATAACATTCTGTGACTGCAGAAGTATCAGGGAAGGGTCTAAGGGTTTTTGTATGTTTGTGGCATCTGTGTGCTAAAGCAACTGAAAAGATGCACATTTGTAGCACATCCTTGTTTGAGGGCAGTAGTTTCTTTGCCCTCATTTGGCCCATCACTCCTACCCACTCACTGCCCTCCTTTTGTGCCATCACAAAATAAAGAGTCCTATTGAAACAAAGGTAAGACTCCCTGTCTCACAAGGAAGGTGTGTGTGGAACTGAACAAGGAAGTTGCATGCAAAAAACACACATACAAAACATATGAAGTATCTAATCACTGCAAAGACACCTGCGACAACAGAGAATACCAACTGGGGAAGGCCAGTCAGTTTTATTTTTAGACATTAATAATGCTCTCGGCTCACGCAACTAGACACCAGCTGATTTTGCTTGATATTAAGCAAAGTCCTCAGAGTTCAGAAAAAAAACAGATGAACCAAAACATTTCATCTGAAAAGACCATCAGGGAAACCAGTCGTGATGTGAGTTATGAAGGGAACAACTGGCATCAAAAGAACACTGCAAATTCCGCTGCTTTCAACCCCCACGATACAGTTATCTAGTTGGCTAATACGTTATTTATAAGGTTGCTAAAATTATATAAACAACTGTAATCATGAATGAGTTTAAAATGAAGTTTGTTTATAAAATGTAGATGTAGGTTTATTGCAAACTAGTGTTTCAGAAAACCTAAAGGTATAGCTACCCATCAAGTTGTTCTAAACTTGAATGAGTTTATGTTGTCTATTGAATACAAAGAAGATATTTTTCATTTATGTTGATAAGCTAACAGTTGATGGTAGCTACTTGTGTGTTTTCCCCTAAAACTCGATGGCTACCGTCAAATGTTTGGATACCAGCATTCCTCAAAATATCTTCTTTTGTGCTTAGCAGGTTTGCAGCAATTTGAAGTTGAGTGTGACAATTTCTAGAGAAACATGCCTTTAATTTATACATGAAAGATCAGTTTTTTTCCCCCCTGACAAAGAATGATCCAAAAAAAGTGTAAGCAAAATTTCTTAGATTCTTTCTTAAATAATATAAAAATGTAGTAAGTACAGACAAGACATAATGTGAAAACTACTTTTATAGTTTTCTTTTGAATAAAATACTAAATATTATATTATTATTTTAAGAATTCAAATAGTATTATATTGCATTAGTTTTCCATAAAAGAAAACTAGTATGCTATTTAAAAAGTAATTTGCATATGTATTAACTTATGCAATATTGTATATGTATGCATGTATATATATTATATATATTAATACATTACAATGAAATGTAAAATGGTTAAAAAATAGTTAATATTTTCACGCTATACCATGAATTTGTTAAATAAATTATTATTAAACTAAACTAATTTGAACTATAGATTGATAAATGCAATTGTTTAATTATTATTTTTTTATATTTTTAAAAAACATGACTGGGCCACTGACAATATTGACTGGGCAAGTACAAACCTAGGCCTGGCTGAAAATAAATAAATAAAACTATTGTTGAGCCCAGAAAGAGTAGGACACATCAGTGAACCTGCACCTGGAGTTCTTTTTTTCTTCTGTCCTGGTGTCAGGTCTGATGAGTGATCTGAACAGGGGGCACATGTCTCTGGAAAACCTCAAGAGTGCTGGACACACCTGGTTCAACAGCGGCAGCAGGTGTTACCATAGCAACCAGCGGCCTGGATTAACGGCCCTCTGGGTGGACTTCACATTGTACACTTGTCTCAGGCAAAATCAGGAAAAGATAGACGCCACTCTAAACATAGTTCCTCCATTTCCTTTAATAGCCTGCTCCATCCATCTCTCACATTTGTGTTCTGCTCCCTCTCTCTGTCTTGGTAATCCAGAGCTTCAGCATTGCGCAGCACAGACGAAAGACACATGGGAGGAGAAGATACACCTCACTGCCGTCCCCTCGTTGTGGTGCCAGTGCAGCAGAAGTGATGGGACTCGCGTAAGCGTGCAGGCAGCATATGTGCCTTGCTGGTGCTTTAATTAGTGATTGGGGATTAGTCACTTGGCAACTTTCTCTGGTGAGCTCACCGCACCAGTTTTCCTCTCCAGTAACCAGAGGAGCCGCATGCTGCTTCGACAAAGCATGCATCATTTCCTTTTCTAACACTCATCCAACAAGAGGCCTTCACTGTTAAATAGCCTACCCCAAAAATGACAACAGGCTAGTCAGAACTAACACCCTGCTGACATTATTCTGTGGTAAGATTTGGTTACAGCAGGTACATCTTTCTTTTTATAAATATATACTACCTTTCAAAAAGTTTCAAGTCAATAAGATTTGTAAAACCTTTTCTGAAAGATGTTTCTTATGTGCAACAAGGCTGTATTTATCATATCCAAAAACAGTAATATTGGGAAATCTTGCACTTTAAAATATATTTTCCATAGACTTTGAAATGCAGTTTATTCCTTTGATGGCTAACCTTATTCTTTAGAAATTGTTTAATATATTGGTTTGGTGCTCAAGAAGAATTTCTTCTTATTATCAATGCTAAAATCAGGTTAAGGTGCTTGATGTTTTTGTGTAAACTGATACATTGCTGCATTGCGATAAATAGAATTCTGTGATAAATAGAAAGTTCAAAATAGTAGAATTGTTTTGAAATGGCAATCTTTTGCAACACGCTTGCCTTATAGGTTGCATATACACAGGGACACATTTAGCTGTAAAAAAATGTAAAACCTTTGTATCATGTCGCCCTTTTGTCAGGTGTACACACAGTGCCTTTGTGTTTTTGTGTGTACAGCCAATTCGTATATTTTGTAAAATGATGTCAAGAAACTTTGGGGTTTTTGTGGACATGCCCTTAGAAGTTTCTGACATGTTTTTTGTTCCACCTTTACCAGCCAAGGCAACGATCCACTGCACTATCCACTCCTCACTTTTCTTTTATTCCATTAGTTTTCTACATCTTGAAAACAATATATGATTATCTTATAATGACAACAGTCATGTTCTAAACAACAATGCTCTACACCAAAAGAAATATACTTGTTTATTTCAAAAGTTCACTAATTAAACAAACTAAAACAATGGAACACATAGCCTTAAAACATTACTCAAGTAAACAATGTTCCAAGGTTTACCAACAGTCAGTAATGAAGAAACAAATTAAAAGCAGTGAGTGGTTATCTTTTCTTCTAGCCAATATTGTTGCTTTATTAATATTAATGACATAACAGAGAGCGGCAGGCAGGTCTATTAGCCTAATGTACTGTCAAGGCATAATAAAGCGATTTGTTTTGACAGTTTACATCAATACCACACCAGGATAGGACCTTGCGTTTGACATTTCACATGCAAAGCAGCGTACCATAAGCTACACACTTCACGTAGTGCATGCCGATTCTTCAAATGCAGCCTCCTCTCTTTCAGACAACAGTTCAAATGTCAACACAGTAACTACCTACACTGTAAGACTGGTATTATTACTTAAAAAAATAAAAAAAGTTTTGCCAAAGTACTGATATTTTCTACCTACCCAAGTAGAAAAATAAAACAGCATTGTATGAACATAGTTTGTCATGATGGTTGTATTGCAAAGATATTACAAGCTATCCAAATTACTTTTACATTAGATTGACATTTATCTAACTTAAGATATTGTGGTTTCATTTATGTTAAATTTCACTAAATATTGCATTTTTTACACATTAATCTTATATATAAATAAAGCAATAACTATAGCATACGTGCCATTTCATTATGTTCTGATGAAAGAGAACTTCAGATAAAGTCATTTATAGCAGGCGTGAGATGCTCGGAGGTGAACCTGAGCTGTCGACTTGAGCTGAGGGACTCAGCTGGAAGTGTGGAAGAAAGCTGAGAACATTCACACACACACACACACACACACACAAGCTGCACTTTAGCAATCAGTCTTTAAGTATGTGTGTGTGCGCTTGCCAATGTGTGTACACGTTTTCCTTTGGTGATGGTTTCCGGTGGAAAGGGTTCTAGATAAATGTAGCTATAAAAGAAACATCACACATGATACCACTACAAGGCGTTCACGTGTGACTTTTGAATGTGTAAAATAGAGACTTTTCTCCTTTAGATAGACCGGCAGACAAACTCTGATGCACCATCGCTTGTAGTTGCTTTGCAGGAATTTGCAGTTTGGAAAAAAAAAACTGTCTGGTCGATATAGGTTTGGTGATAAAGTTTGTATACTTTTGTTGATGAAGTTTGATTTTCAAGGCAGAACAATGCAGGAATGTCACGTTTAAAACAAACCGAACTCTACTGTCATAGAGCCAATAAACCAACCAACCACGGTCAAGACATCAGTGCTCATGGTCCTGGAACTCAGCTTCAAGTGTTTCCGGTATTTAGATTATCATACAACAAATCGAACCAAAGTCAACACTAGAGCTTAAAGGAAAAACATGGAAAATTTGAGCTTTGCTATAAATAATAAATATTTAAGATTACAAGGACATAATGTTGATGCAAAGCAGCCACTATTTTGCCATCACTTATTTAATTAACAACATCCAGGACACGATTTTCCATGTGCTGCTTGTTACACATACTTCAGTGTATCGTATCGGATCTAAAATGGGGCCAATATTTAAGACAGAAGCTCTGATTTGTTTGTCAGAGGCAGGTATGACACCCTGCATAAAAGCCCTGTGATTACACAAACTCGTATTAAAAATAAATGCATGGCATGCTCATCTAATAATCACATAGTCTGTCTCTGAGGCTGATGATTTAAAAGCTAGCTAAACACAGACGGTACTACACAAATATTAAAGTCTATTTTTAACGCCAATCCATGCTTGTTCACACACAGCTGTACAGATAAACAACGTGGATTTTGCACACAATGCACATGGTGTTGATTTTTTACACTTTCAGAAATGATTAATTAAACAGCCTCTGAATTTAAAACCAATAATTAAGATCAAAAGTAAAATCAAATAAAATGGAGCGTCTACATTTCAATAAATGCACATGACTGAAATCCAAATGATGTACACAGGTGTTCAGTGACTGTGGGAAAAGTTTGAAAATCCTGTTTTGCATGGATTCCCTGACAAAAGACTTGTTCGGGTGTAAATATGTTAGCTTTGAGTGAAGAGTTCAAAAGTGACATCTGAAGGAAAACCAAACAAGAGCAAACATGTCATGGTATGATTCAACATTTTCATCATTCTTTTTAATCTGATATCATCGAGCATCACACTATCAATCAACTAAGTGAAGTGGAAAAGTCAAATTCCTTTCATCGTTTCAAATGACCCCGTTTCAAACCAGCCTGTTTTGTCCCATTAGTTTAAAAGCTCGTTCATTTGTTTTATAGCAGATGGCTCAAAGGATGGGTTAGGATAGTCAAGTATCTAAAGTTGCAATCTGATTCAAGGACAAATGAGAGATACAAGAGTGTAAAAGGTGTTTCAATAAATACACCTATCCAGAAAAGATATATCACAAGATAAGCTGCTGGCATATATGTTTGACTCTTATGAAATGTATTAAGTCGGGCGCCTTCCTGATTTTCCAAATAAACCCTGGAAATGATTTAATTACGTTGAAAATGAATCCCACTGCTCATCACTTTTATGAAGATGGAGAGGCCAAGGTTAGGACATCTTGGCATGTGTTTCCATTACTGCAAAAAACTCTGCATCCATTAAGTCTGAGCATGTTCCATTTTTCTCTTTTTAAAAGTGATAGCAAAATGAGCAATTCAATGCTGAAGGTCACTGCCAGTCATAAAGTATTTTGCACACCCATTAGCTAAGTTCGGCTTGAATTAATGAACTGCATAATACCTAATGTCCATATCATATATTTTCTTGAACTTTGCTTAACTCAAGGATAAATCAGATCTTAACCTATCCCTCTCCCGGAGTTTTCATTCACATTACAAGAAACTACCACAAATACAAGGACAGTTACGTGACGGCGACACGCATTTTAGAAACGGTTCCTATTTCCGCGACAAAAAACTGAACTCTCTGCGATCCAACAAATGTGTTCCATAACAAATATGTTATCAGTCACTTAGTATGTACATTTAATGATGTTAAAAAGATTGAATTAGATTATAAACATACATTTCTTTGCACTTCCAGAGAGAGCCCGCCCCCACATGCTTCTGATTGGCTGTGATACTTGATTAATTCTGTCAGGCCACGTCTAGTGCGGACACCCAAATTCCTTGTTGCTGGAATCTTGACGCGTTGCATATAGGACACAGGTTGAGACCTGTTCACACCAAGCAACTATAAAGATAACGATAAAGATATAGTTTTAAAAATTGAATTGTTCCAAAAATTGACAGCTAATCAGAATCCATCCTGCTGTAAAGATCTGGTGGATTAAAGCGGCAGATGGACGCGTGCTTAGAATAAACAGACAATATCATTTGCTGGTGTGGACAACGTTAATATAGTCATCTTTACAGTTATCGTTTTTGGTGTGAATAGAGTCCAAAATACACCTTGTCTGCATGGTCCGTTTCTTGTTTTACAGAGATCTTTCCAGGAGCACAAAAAAGGTATTAACAGGTTTCCCAGCCAAACACTGAACAAATTATTATCGATTAGGAAGTGAAACCAGAAATCACCTCAGCAGGAAACCCACCGGCATCAGAGCACAATGTCTATTTAATCACACTGACAGTGTCAATAAAGAGTGTTTAATCAGGGCTCCAGCAGGGAAGCTCAGCTCAAACAAAGAACGGATTAACTGTCCTACCACCTGCCTGTATAAGGACTGGAAATAAAATTAACTAAAGACGATGCTCCAACAACTGAAGTGTTGTGACAGATAGTTGCCATACAAATGTGTTCAGAGACACAGTACTGGTAAGGTTTCACTGTGCTATCTGTGCAAGGGTGCTGGAATAACTCTGCAGCATGCATGCCTAAATGAAGGTTTTCAGTGCAATCACAACTTTCTTCTATGGTTATAAGGTTTTTAGTTACCATTTTAAATGTTACACGATTAGGCACCCCAACAACACATGGATATTCAGTTTTGGATTTGCTACATTTAATGTTACTATGACTAAAAAATATTTTTTTTATGTATTTTTTAATTATTAAAAAGTGAATATTGAAGTGATTCTGCATTTAAAAATGAGAATGCGAAATTGATTTTTTTACAAATTAAATACATGGCTAAATATTAGCCAATAAGTGTTTTTTTTGTTGTTTTTTTAAACATAATATTTTGTGTACAGGTGTCATGCAGTAATTGATTAAATGAAGAATTATTTGATTTGCATATTTCATATCAAATGTTAAATCAATGACATCAGTAGGAATTTTTTTTTTGAGTTGATGGTTCAAGATGCTTAGGGCTCTTACCTTTGTTACTCTGTATTGGCCAGTCAATGGACTGAAGCTTTGCATGCCCTGACATGCCTAACGCCTCTCCCACCTCTTAGCCTTGGTTAGATCTCAGCCTGCATCAACTTGCACGCTTGTGTTCATTATCTTGGGGAGCTAACACGGTAATGATGAAAGGAATCCGCCAACGCACTTCAGGAATCCATGGCCTAACGATCCATAACTTAAAGCTAAAATGACAGTTCTTCTTAATAACTGGCGAGAAGAACTGCATTTTTGAGTATCTAGGGTTCACAGGTTTGTTCTGACATGTTTTCTGATAAAGAGGTTAAGCTGTGTTTTTGACAGAAGCATGGCAATGCCTTACAGTGACCGATAAATCAATAAATTGAGGTGCCGTTAAACCACTGATCAGCCACGCTCACACTGGAACAGTTTACCTAGAGCATGCATAACAGCTTGCAAAACCATTAGCCTGATATTCCAAGGCTATTGTATCTTGCAGATAGGCTACCAAAATGCATCCTTAATTGTAATTTTGAATAGCGATATAAAATCCCTTCCTTGATTCGCATTGTTCACTCGCTTACAGGGGTGCAACAGATTGTAAGCTACCAAAATCTGAAGAATGCCTGCCAGAAGGGCAACCAGGGATTTGCAAATTTTGTAAGCCCTGAGTATTTTAGAAACACTACCTCTCAATTTACATGCCATTTTTGTTGAGCACAAAAGTTTGCCTCATTTGCCCCCATCATGTGGTGGATGGCATGATAGTTCATATAACCAAATGTGCAAATCCCATTGTTTAGCTTGCATTTTTTTAATGTGATGAAAAAAAAAAGAAAAGCTTCAGAAAACAGAGTCAGCCTGAATGAGATGGAACGCCGAAAGTGAAGTTTACCCCGGTCTGCCTACACTGGACACAACAAAGCAACCCTTGAAAACCATTTGGAATTTGTGTCAGCACGTCATAAACGGAACGCGGCAGCAGTTTCTCATCAGACATTTGTTGCTCCGCATCATACCACTATTGCGAGGATATCGCCAAGTTCTCGCAAGACCAGTCTCACCACGAGATCTCGTTACACCCCTAACTCTTACTTTTAGCATGGTGCAAAGACAGTTTCCTCAACCGATCATGAGCATTGTGGCAAACAACCTCTTTAACATACAATAAAAATCACTGTAATCCTATAACGTAATATTGAGATAAAACGCAATTGGATAAATGCCATAGGCATATATTTGTTTTGAGTCAGAATTACCAAGCAGGGGTGCATTTCCCAAACAACGATGCAACTGGCCGATTAACCACCGTAGCACGATGCATTGTTTTGGAAACAAACAAGCTAGTCACGACTGTTTCCCCAAAACAGTCGCATCACCGCTGTTTCCAACACATTATTTCAACAACATAGGGCCATTGTTAATGATGTCACACAAACATGGTTAAGAATAACTTAGGTTATTTAACTAATTAAAGAGCTCTAAGATGCTGCTGTATTGAACATGGCACCTATTGACTAGTTTACAGATTTTTGTTCACTGTCATTATGCTTTATTTGATCTTTGATTTATCACTCATACGTCACACACACCAGGGTTCCCTTAGCCATTTATGCACATACACACAACAGTGTTTAGAATGGACGTCTAAAAATCCATAATTAAAATGCATTTTATATTTAGATAGAATGGAAGATAAAGATATTAATGTTAGCTTCCTTCTTAAACCCAAGAGCAAATTTATTAATATAAATTATATTTATTCCTAAAAAGAAACTATGCTTCGAACCACAGGTGCAAAGCTGTAGTTCCGATTACGTACGTTTGACGTTGACTGTGAACGTTCGTTTGAACTATGTTTTCGGGAAACACCTAATCAATTAATTATGCTGGTAACGAAGGAACTTTTGGGAAACGCACCCCAGAGTAACAAACACTTACCCACAGCAGGTGCATCATACTCATCTCCCAACAGGATCTCAGGGGCAGAATAAGCCAGCGAGCCACAGCTGGTGGTCAGCTTCTTTCCCGGCTGAAACTTGTTACTGAAGCCAAAGTCGGTGAGCTTGACCAGGCCTTGCTTCTCAAAGAACACCACATTCTCTGGCTTCAGGTCGCGGTGAACCACATGCAACCGATGACAGTACGAGATGGCGTGTACGATCTGGGCAAAATATTTCTTGGCCAGCTCTTCGTTCAGTCCCTCCTCGTGCTTCATGATGTAATCAAACATGTCTCCACCATCACCGAGCTCCAAGATCAGGTAGAGCTTGGTCTGCGTGTCGATGACCTCGTAGAGTCGAACGATGTTGGGGTGCTGGACCAGTTTCATACAGCGGACCTCCTGGAACAGGTGACCAGTTGCGACCGTGTCAAGCTTGGTCTTGTCAATTACCTTGACTGCCACTTTTTCGCCGGTGAAGACATGACGTGCTAGTTTGACCACGGCGAAATGGCCACGGCCGAGCGTCTTGTCCAGGTCATATAGTCCAGCGATCTTTCCGTCGTACCCACGCTTGATTCCCGCCATGATTGCAGGTCCTCCGGTGGGATGGAGGGGGAGTGGCCCCTGGGGGAGGGGTGGGGCTTAAACCGGAGGAAAAATCCAGCTCACTTCAGCACATTGGCTGGTAACAGCAATCCCATGATGGCAGGTTCCTGATAATCAGAGATACACAAGCAAGAAAATTAGTCATAGGAACACAAACAGTCATAAAGTGATAAAAGCCACAATTATCATTTTATAACATTTGTAATCTTGTATGTTGACGTCACATTGAAGACCATTAAGCTGTTTGGCCCAATGGTTAAAAAAATTATCATTTTGACCCATGAAATGTATTTTTGGCTATTGTACATATACTAATATACCCGTGTTACTTACATAATTTGTTATGTTATGTGTGCAAAATCTACTAGTCATGCTTGTTTAACTGTAGAGGTTAAACAGTTTGAGCAATCAGAATCAAACATTGCATAGAGTAGTAGCAATAAGGTAACCAAAGAGTCTATTTTAACTATTTATTCCAGCTGCAGTAATAAATTATTCACATGTTTATACAGACCAATAGCAGATTACATTGAAAATCAAGAGTACTCCCATCATCTCAAGCCACAGAGTGGTTCCACTGCTACAAGCCTTCAACATGGACCATCATAGATTTGTATTGATTTCCTCTTGTTAGTAAAAAAATAAATAAAAGACACGAGTCTGGCAAGTAAGCTGGTTCTGCAGAAGAGAGGCTACCTCCTAAAAGGGCTGATTCAATTTTAGTAGCATTAACCTCTGCCAGTGCTGGAGATGACATGCATGACTTTCACATGTTCGTACCATTCTCACGCATGATAAAGAGATATAGTATAAAATGAACAATGTTGCTAAAACACATACACAAAATTATACAGTACTGCGTTTTGAATTTCCAGAAGAAAATTTCAATGTTGTTTGCATATAAAATTGATGCCATGGGTTTCAGAGATATTCTAGGTTTTCTATGATATTCTGGATCCTACATATGGCTTTCCCTCCCAATAGAGTCAGCCTAATATAGCTTTGACCAACATTATTAACCAGTATTCAGAGTTTTCTATTTAATCAGTCATGCATTCTTTAATACATTGACCATATCAATAAATTCCATCTGGTTACCACCAGAATAGCACAAAAACCCCAATAGAAAAAGTGTTCCTAGGCTAATTAAGTTGTTTTGCATACATTATTAAATTTCTTGTGCAACATCTATTCATTCTTAACCTTGACGTGTGGCATTTAATGGCATTGTAATGCTAATAGTGTGTTTTGAAAACTTACAAGAACAATTCTTGGGCTTGAATGGAATTTTTGCAATTAAATATATTGTGCATTTCTCTTTTTTAAATGTATAGTTCTCCCCAAAATTTAAACTAACTCATCAAGAAGATTAAATTATGACAGAATTTTAGTTTTTGGGTAAACTAAATAATTATTTTTTTAAGTTAAGGGTTCATTCAGATCCCTAACCCAGTTTGAGTAGCACTAGCATGCTTGTCTTTGCAAAATCCATTAATTAGCCTGCACGGTCCATTAATTTTCCACGGTCCTTTCATAGTACACAAATGATAGCTTGATTCATTAACAATGAACAGTACAGGCCACTACACCAGCTTTTGTTCAGATAAAAGAAATGTCCTTCTCTTTACATAAAACAGAGCTTGTTGTGGTTTAAGAAGAGCAATCGTTCAAGGATTTGTATTATTGTTAGGTCCCCTGCACTAGTGATTATGTTGTCATCATAAACAGCTGATTATTACTGATATTACTAGCAAAGCCCACACTGAAGTGGTGACAATTTCTATGGATAATACAAACCGGATTCCAAAAAAGTTGGGACACTTGTGAATAAAAACTGAATGCAATGGTGTGGAGATGGCAATATTTTATTTGTAATAGAACATAGATGACAGATCAGAAGTTTATTTCGAGAATATCATTTTAAAGGAAAAATATGTTGATTCCAAATTTCACGGTGTCACCAAATCCCAAAAAAGTTGGGAAAAGTAAATTTGAGCATAACACGGCAGTGTCTCTCAGAAGCCAAGATGGGTAGAGGATCACCAATTCCCACAATGTTGCGCAGAAAGATAGTGGAGCAA
>JAUYWG010000051.1:4877573-4897669 GCA_034779775.1 Enteromius afrohamiltoni
CTCCACACCATTGCATTCAGTTTTTATTCACAATTTGTTTAGTGTCCCAACTTTTTTGGAATCCGGTTTGTATTAGTACGCATTTATGAAATCTGGATATCTTCCAAACAAGGGGGCCCAAACCCTTTTGCACAAAAGCAAAGTGGGAGATTAACACAAATAACATTTCAGATTTCAGCTTGCCTATTGAGCAGCCTACAGCAAAGCCTAAATAAATCATATCCCACAGTAATGCCTAATACTGGCCGGCCACCAATTACCACGCAGTCGTAATGGATTTAAATGACCCCAGCTGCACAGTCAACCCATACCTTAAATGTCTCATGCCAAATCAGTGATATCAGCATGCATTTACAGTCTTTTCACAATTACACAGCTCCACCTTTTCGGAAAATTCTTGACAAAGGATATCAGCCAACAATCTGCCAGTGAATGACTGTTCATTGCCAGGAATGTACTGTAACTGTTGTGTAATATCACAGTCTCTCTCATGACACAGGTGAGATCAGCAGAGTTAACTCTGTAAAGCCTGACATGTGAAATAATGCTCGGAAATGTACTATTTATTCGTTTTAATGGAAAAGTTCACTGAACTGCACCAAAAAGTACATCAGGATTTTATATTGTTAGAATAAGTAGCTTATAGAGCTCATCTCAAGGCAAAAATATGCAGTTTTGTGCAGATTCTGGTATTTATAGTGCCAAAAAAAAAGATTTGTTTAGCTGATCGTAATTTACATAAGCGAGCTCTGGGTAAAAACTGTCCTTGTTACACATTTCATGCGTTTACTATTAAAATAACAATAAATGGTGCATAATTATATGCAAGTAACCTTAAGCCGTAATTGTACACCTTAAATGTACAATTAATAACACCGTAACAAGACATTTTACCACGATTTACCAAGAACATTTTTTTACGACCAAAGCTCTGTAGTTTTAATTTCGAGGAGCTAAAATCAGTAAATTGCAATGATTCCTGAGAAATAAAAAATAAATAAACCTTTTTTTATCCCATTTAATGTTTTCTAAAAATTAAATAATGGGTAATCAGTCAAAGTTTGATTAATTAAACATTACTAACAATATCAAAGTCCTTTCGTTTAATGCCTTAAGAGGAAAAAAAGACCACAACCTGAACATTTTCAGAATTACACTAAAGGCCTTCTACTTTCTACGAATGTATGAACAATCAATGAGTCAAGGCGGCATGCAAAATATAGCGTACAACAGGTTTTTCAGCAAAACTTTGATGGTGTTGATAATTTAGAGGCCTTTTTGCATATGTCAAAAATAGTACAGTCGCCTTTGTAAGGTTTTACACGACTAGACCAAAGGGACGGTTACGTCTTGCATTTTATCATTACATTCCAACCACAAATAACAAGACAGTAGCCAGCAATTACAGGCCTAGTTTTACCTTTCAGGTTGTGTAACATGATTACAGTACACTAAGCTGAAGGAACGTGTTCCACACCTTCCACATACCAGTGCGACATGAGCTATATTGATCAGGCTACAAACACTAGGCTTAAGGGAGCTGAATTTGATCTTCTGAACTCTGCAACTGTGTATGAAAGACCTGATGCAGAACGACACCTCTAATTATGTGAAGGGCTCCCGAGCCCTTTGGAATCCAAAGGGAAATTAAAGTATTTTATGGTTCATAAATGCTATTGAACAAAAGGAATTCTGCAAACACAGACAAGCAGTAATGTGATCGCGACCTGAGAGCATCAAACCACAGCTACACATTCTCATCAGAAGCCAGCATGAAAAACCACATCCAGCTTCGCGTTGTGATGCAATTATAAACTAGAGTAGTCCACCATCATGACATATTCTCCTAGCATCAATGCTAACAAAACCACATGTGCAATGAGAGAAAAGCATCCATGTCTGGTGACGATCATGGATACACTATGTTAAAGCAGACCTGATCTGGCCCATAAGCTCCTTATGAGCTCCATACATCCATAGAGAGGAAGAGGATAAAGGATATAAATAATAGCAAACTGGCCGTTCCTAACACAGACCATGATGATCAGATCCACTGGAGAAAGGCCAATCCAGCATCGTGTGCCTCAACAGGGCATGCATACAGCTGTCAGAGCCCATCTAGATTAACGGATGTTGTTTAACGCACGTTTATTGTGTCTTAACCAGATGCTAACCGGCTAACCATGTTAGCATTCTAACGCACAAAGCTTAGACTTACCGCTCGTTCCGGCGAACATTAAAACCACTTAAAACTCCTAAACGTCCCCGCTGCTGTAGATCCGAAGACGGCGGAGGTACGGCCCCGGCTGCGTGTGAGTCCAGCCCTGTGTGTGTGAGTGTATGTGTGTGAGGTTAGTGCTGATCAGTGTGTGTAAAGGCTGCTGCTGGTGGAAGTGCGACTCTCAGCGCTTCTCGCTCTCCGCCCTGAAACCAGTGATCTCCGAGCAGCCATTAGACGAGTCGAATTGTACCGAGCTGCACTGGAAAATGCCACCGACAGGGGGCGCGGTGTGGCCGTTACTTTAGCGCTTTTGTAGATTGACAACGCGTTTTTTAATTTCATAATCGGTATGCGAATTGTGCTGTATCTATTCCCCCCAGATGTTAGTAAAAACAGCCAGGGCCTTTAAAATCACCATAGCGACGTGGAATTTCAAGGAGCCGAACTTGAATAAAAACCTGTAAGAATCGTCTAGTTGTAACCGTTGTTTGATGCAGTTTGTTGTTTATTTATATCATGTTATTATGTATTGCAGCTTGTTTTTGTAAATATAATATTATTTGATAAAATGTATGAATTAACACTTACACTTGACATAATTATTTAAATGTATATACTTTTCCTGCCTTTAAAAAAAAAAAAAATTTGAATTAAGACAAGCTGTTTGCAATATATTATGGTTCACAGCCTGGTTCTTGACCCAGGAGACAAGGAATCGCAATGGCTCTTATCAGAGGTGCAATAAAACTGATAAAACTGCAGTTCAATGGAAAGTGATGCGGGTCACATGAATACAAGGCATTACCATTATGTCCTTGAAAAGAAGACGGTTTATTGAACAATACTGTCTGAGCTCTGCGAGGAATGTTTTATTGTCAGAATTTATTTTCCCATTGCACTTACTCTACTGCCATCTACCGGCCACTACTGGTATTCTTGGTGTTTTAAGAGCTCTGTTGCAACGGGTTACCACAGAATAAATGCTAATTAAAAGGTACGGCATAGACGCATAACATATTATGACACACAAAGGCATTGAAAAGTCAAGTTAGTGAATAAAAGATATAGACTAGTTTTCTGGTAAGCCGTCCTGGTCTTTCCTGAACCCATTTCAATATATTGTTGCCCCACGAATGGGCTCTAGATGGTGTTGTGTTACCGTTTAAAATCGACTAAAATGTGTAAAATCCTTTATTGAACCTTTGAGAGACAAATTAATATATTTTTTTAACGACTCATAAGTCATGACTTAAGTAATTTCTCAGTCATTAAAAGAACCTGAATGGCCAGGTCATACAATTTTTATTTTCGTTCATATGACAGATATGTATGAATTAGGCTATATCACCCAAAACATGTTATTATTTTGATTAACTGGTTGATCAACACATTTTTGTAAATTACAAGTAACACAAAATCACTTTATAGCTAATATACTAAAAATGCAATCTTCACCTTTAAATTATATTTATAGTTGCAAATGTAAAACTTTAAAGTTTAAGTCAATCAGAAAATACATATGCCGTAAGACAATCTTTTCTCACGTTACCTGACTAAGTATATGAATTTGCTATTATTTGTGTCGTTTCAGTGACTCTCGCGATAACATGACTGTAGATAGACGTCAGACTGATTAGCGGCGATAAGATCTCGCGAGGTTTTATCGTCTGAGCTCGGTCATAGCTGTGGGTGGAGACTTCTCCAGCAGCTGGGTTAATGCTCGCAGAATACGCGCGACAGTCTCAAATTTGCGCTACGTAGGGTTAAAATTAAGCCGACACGCGATCTCATAGTAAATGGTGAATGAACACATCGCGTATTTAGCTTAATAACCTCGTATATGCTGCGCTTTTACGATGGAAAGTTGTAAATTATCACTAGCACTGGTTTGCTGGAGCTGCTGTTGAAACTGTGTATCCGCAGTGAATTAACATCGCATCGTCCTGGCTCACCTTTCCCACAGGTATGTAATGCTGTTGCTTTTCCATATGATGTGGTATGTAACATTTTTTGTCTCTTATCTGAAACTCAATGCAAAAAGTTTTTATTCTCCCCACCAGATCGTAAATAGCTAAATGCTTCTTGACTTTAGATGATGACTGATCATCCACACCATTTAAAGTCTCGATACAGTATCTCAAATCACTGTTCACGTCATGATTTAACAACTCTAATAATAATCTGAACATGCGCAAGACTGGCGTTATTAAATAGCTACCTGATGTGTTGAACTGGACAGTGTGTATATATATACATGTATATATTACACTGTTTATATATTACACTGTTTATATAAAGATAGGCTACATAGATGTTTATTGCAACCGTGAATGATTTGCACTTAAGTGAGTCACATCTGCTTGAATCATCAGGCCAAAATAAATAATATCATGTCATTGTTGGAACACTAAAAGTAGTAGCTATTTTAATAATGTAATAAAAAAAGAGTAGCTATTTTAATAATGTTAGAAATAAAATGAGATGCAAAGGGCAAATCTGGAGTGTCAGCACTGGATGCAATGCCAAAAAAATTATTCATTTATTGATGGAAAAAAAAACAACTTGTTTTTCAGATGTTGCACTGGTCTTTTTTTTTTTTTGATGTTGTTGTTATCAAGGACCTTGCATTCATTCTAAAAATGACATAGATCAGGCCTGAATCCTCTGAGACAGCATAACCCAATCTAAAATGCTGTTAAACCCTGACATTGTTTTAGCGACATGTCAAGAATTAGGCTTGTGTATCATATGGATGTTTTGGGGATTCATTACAAATGACAAAATAACAAGTTTGTCAATTTAAAAGTTAAGATGACATCAGAACTTAAAATAAATCTAAAAATTATTATAGTCATTCATCTAGCTAAAGGAAAAATATAGTAACTTTATCTGTCTTCAAACTTTTTAGTTGACATTCCTAACGAGTTCTATAATACACAGTGAAATCTATTAGTTAACATTTCCATTTATGTGAATAGCAGTTGCTAGACTGACGCACGACTACAGGTGAGAACTAGGTAAAGACAAGTACAAGAATTAGACTGATTGGGTGATGGCAGCTGAAGAACACGCACAGTCTCAAGCCCTGCGCCACTAACTATCATGCCCTGTACTGTAACAGTAGGCAGCAGACAAGAAAAAAAGCCATAGTCTATTTCACGCTTTTTAAACTTTTGGTAAAGAAAGATGCATTTCATATAAATCTGATAGCAAATAAGTAAAAGTATTTTGAGTCATTCTTCCTTATTGACTGTTTATCATGATACAGAAATGTTATCGCTATAGCCACAATTTCCATAAGCAAACTCATTCATATGTATATTTCTGCTTTTTGATTTTTACCTTGTCCTTTGCCTGCTCCAGTATTTTGTCATTTTGCTGTCCTCAACCCAGCTCTGCAGTGTTACGTAGAGTCCTTCTCCCAGGAGGCAGCGTGACATTGTTTCCACAAACCCCCACTGAAAAGCTCTTTCAGACCCATTCTTCATCTGTCCCTGAGGAACAGAGGGATGCTGAAGACATTTGCCTGCTTCAGTGCTTACTATATCAATCAGCATGCAACTTATTAAGGGTAATAACAATAGGCGAACCTATGTAATTCTGGAGGCTGCTCCGCTAGCCTGTGATGATTTCTAGAACATAAGAGGCAAATATAAGAAGACCCAGATTGCTATAATGTGGAATAGCCATTTCATTGAGCGTTATGTAATAAATTTCATTCCACTCTATATTAGGTGTCTTCTAAGTTTGTATTATAAAATGTATGTTAGGACTAGGCAATTTAATGGTCTATTTATACATGCACTTTTCGCCAGTAAAGCCGGTTAAATCTTAATCAGCTATTTTTAAAATGAGCGGCAGTTGATACACAGAGCCGTAGTTCACTGACGAGCTACGCAGTATCGTCTTCAGAATCGACAGCGATCGGCAGTCACAAATATTTATTGCAAAAACTGACCATAAGCTGTATAAAAGCATTACAAACAAGTTGCTGCATTTCAAGTCCTTCTGAAGCCGATATCTTCATGCAAAGAAGAGAGTAAAATAAAAAAACCACAATACATATACAAAAATGGCAATCTCATTACCCAATATTTGAATCCAGTAATCCATGACTCGCATTGTAATCTTTTCCGTGAGCCCATCACGGAATTTTCGAATAATCCTTGATACTTAATTTTGCGTTAAGAGTCCATGATCAATACACACAGTTCTGTGAGATCAGGTTGGATTTACTGCTAATCAAAGAATAAATCGACAATTAAATAAATATTTTCAATTTTTTATGCACTCAATAGAAGGTTTTGTCACCAGCAGTACATGAAGAATTGTGAAATAAAGTTGTTTCATCTAACTTGACATGTCACAGGTAGGGATGAGTTTAGTACTCAGAAGTGATAGCCATAATAAATCACGAAACCACTTTTCTGAGAACAAATTTTTATAGGATGCACTGCTGTCATTTTTGATGGTACCTTCCTGTAATTGAGCAAGATGCAATGTGTGCCAGTACTTTTAAATCAGTACTCAACTCTTTGTTTGGAAACGATGAAGGGTATCAACTGAACATGCAGAGCAAATCAACTGTGCATGCAGAATAGCAAGATGCTAAAAAAAAGTGTGTGTAGATCAACAAAATAAAAAATCAGCACAGACATTAGAACAAAATGACCCAAGTTCTTGGTCACAAGGTAATTAAAAAATGTTACAGGAGATGTTATTGAGAAGCAAGAAGGACGGGCAGTCAGGCAGAAGAGCCGAAGAGGCATAATGATTCTGTCTCTTTAGCCTGAGAGTTTTCTGTCATGGGTAGGGTACCGAGTCGGGAATCTCCTTGGTTATCCTGAAGGGACTCATCGCAGAAAAAAAAAACTGAAAGACTGAGAGCTGTGTCTTTCCAGGAGCCTTATTAAAATGCATTAGAAGCACTAGGCTGCCTTCCCCCATCATTGTGGTGCTTATCATCCACATAGCAAACAGCCCAGCTGTACACAAGGGAGCTGGGCAAGCCCTGTCAGCCAGGCCCATATTCCCATTCTCTTATACAGTCGTAAACACATGCGCCCGGCTCCTCCGAAAACCCTCTCTTGCATGATGCGACCCCCTGCTCTCTTTCTTCACATGAACCGAAAGGACAAGGTTTCAAGGACATGAGATCTGATGCATTCCCAGAGTCTTCATTCCGTTTAGCATACTTCTCGCCTCTGTGTCTCTTTAATGCGTTTGTGTATTGCTTCGCCAAACAAATCAGTTTTAAACCCTATCCCCCATGTTAAGAGGTCTAAAAAAAGTTAATATGCATCAACGGTCTGGATTTAGCTTGGATTTTTCTGTTGTAGCAGTGAATGAACCTCCCATAATCTGATCCGTATCACAGTGCATTACATGCAAGCAGTTTAACATTTTCCCCCACTCTGTCAGTTTTGCTCATAGCATGATAGCAGAGCAGTCAAGCATGAAGCACACAAGCTTGCATCTAATCTTAAAATCTGATCCACAACCTTATGCTTAAAATATCAGATCCTGATACAAGAATCAATCACTAGACTGTTTGGGTATGATGTTTATTGTTAAAAACCAGAGTAATGAAGCGTTGAATATCAAATTCCCAAATAGTATTTATAGTAAGTTTTAATTAGTACATTTATGAAACGTGAATTGAATACTGAAAACTGAAAAAGTAGTGTAATTTTCTACATGTACATTATCTGTTAAGTCTACGGACATTTTCTTAAACTATGAAACAGAACACAAAGCAATGCAAATTTCAAATCAACAACAACAGCAACCAAATTCTTCATATTAGCAGTGTACAATGGGTTGTTTACTATTTAAAACAAAATCGTAAAAAAGTAAGGGGTATACTATTATGCACTTGACTGTGACCACATGACTTCATTTATCGTTCTAGTAAATAAATGTAGTTATTTATAAATAAAATAATTAGTCAGTTTGTTCAAATAATGAGTCAAAATAGTTATTACAATCACTGCTGATTTTATTTCTAATTTGATCATCACATTAGAAAATTGGAGGCATTGCAATATTTCATGCAGTGTGTGTTGTATACGGTACATGTGGTAACTTGGGTATTCCATAAATCCAGAAATTGCATATGCTGCACAAAGCATACTGTACTACATACTGCAGAAACTGTGATGAGTAGCATGTTAGTATGTTAATCTGAAAACGCCTTTATTAAGAGAGCACTGTATATTTCTCTGAACTCTGTTTTGTTGGTTTGTGTTTCATCAAGCCTATGCTGTCTTTGACTGATTATTGTGCAGAGTCATTGAGCTGAGTGAAGTTATTTCAAATAATCACTGGCAGATCGGTGTAGGCGAAACATCTCTGAAGCGATGTGGGTGTTAAGTCCCATGAGAGAGACAGACTGAACATTAAAACAGATGTAAATGTTACCTGAAACCAAAATAGACTCAATTTAGACATGGACTTGTTTGAACTCCTGACAGTTCATTATTAAAAACGAATCAATTTTTACAAATTTTTTTTTTTACTATTATTGTTTTTGGATAAATTATGTATGAGATGGAGAGTGATATTGATTTAATCATCACATACAGTATAAGCCAAATGTTGGGAATATTTTTGACTTTTTTTCAATTTGATAATACAAAAGGAATAGCTTATTATTAATACGTATATTAATAAAAACGTATTAATAACGTAAATTATTAATTGGTGGAAGCTAACTGTGTTTTAGAAGGTCATGTGAAATTGTGCCAACCTATGAGGCAATGCAACTAGGGAAGTCCAAGCTATGTGGGGTTTATAACCATTAATTCTTCAGATTATGCCCAATTTTCAAAAGGCATCAAAGACTTAAACAGTTATGTTAGCTGGGATGGTGCCACTGAGGGTTTGCTCACTAATTTGCACTACGTAGCTGACATTTTGCAGGCATTTGTTAGCTGGAAAAATCCTTTTTATGTTTCCCTCTGTGTTGTGAAGGGAATTAAATGCACAACTGGCGACACTGCCGTTTGTGCTGTTTGTGGATTGGACGTTAATGCCACTTAAGTCTCAAAACATGAAATGCTATGGATGAAAACAAACAAGGAAGATTGTCCTTCACATAGCATTTTTCATCCATGAGATGTGACAACAAGAAGCTTTGCCAACCTCCTCTTTAATTTTTTAGGGCTGATAAAGCCTTTGACATAGCTAGAATGTTGTCTCGTTCAATTAGATTCAGTCATTGTGAACAATAGGAAGAACTGTTGCTATTTTAGGTTACTGAATCAGGTTCTTTACGTATTTTTTATTTATTTTTCTATAAACATGTATGTTTGTTGTTACAAACCAGTAGGCACAGTTAAAGAATTAGCCTATAGGCTGTTACTGAGAACACACACGGAATTTTAGTGTAAAATGCTGTGAATGATTGAATGCAGGTGTGCATCTATAGCCACTCTCTGGTTTCTATGGCTCTGTTGGCTACCACAGCATGCCAGCAGCTAAAAGGATAAGATTATTTCAAGGGTTTTTCTTTAAAAAAACTAAAAAAGCTCCATACTGAGAGGGAGTACAGGCCTGTACCTCAGAAAGCTAATGAATTCAGTTTAGCTTTAACTAAAAACTGATGATTATAGCAATACATATTTCTGCAGTTGAAATGTGATTTTATTTTTGCCAGTAAGATTTGGAGGCTTGAAATAAGTAAACTCACTGAAAATTAACAAATATATAAGCAAAACGTACAAGGGGGCTAAGGAAACTATATGGCTGCATGATATTGGGGAAACTCACACTGGGATATTGTTTTTCTGTGATATTGCGTTATAAAATACAATGCTTTGTGTTATAAGTCTAACAGTATTCAGGTTCAGAAATGTAAGAACCTATTAACACTGCATAGTCTTCACCGTATAAATTAAATCCAATAAATCTGTGTAAAAGCTTAAAAAGATTTATTTATTTAATTTAAATTTTCTTTCTCTGTTGTTTGATTAACACTACACAAAAAGCGACAGGGACGTTAAAGTGCTCTCATTATTATTCTGTTTCGTTCCTAATTGTTTAGCTTCACAGCAGAAGTGAATAGAATTCATTGAAATGCATCTGCGTGGCTTTCACCGAGTCTACACTGAACACAAGCACTGGGTGCCTTTATTTCTTTTGATTCCCTACTCCAGGGGTGTCCAGTCCTGTTCCTGGAGGGCTACAGTCCTACAGAGTTTAGCTCCAACTCCAATAAAACATACCTGAACGAGCTAGTCATGGTGTTACTACGCATGCTAAAAACCTCCAGGCAGGTTTGTTGAGGCAAGATGGAGCTAAACTGTGAAGAACAGTGCCCCTCCAGAACTGAGTTTAGACACTCCTACCCTACTCTTTACCCTCTGTGCTTATTTTGTACCATACATATTAGATGCATTAAATTAGTATTCTGATTGTGATCGTTGCAGGTGGAGCATGACTGTGTGGTCGGAGTCCTGCTGCGATGCGTGCTATTGGCTGTAGGATGAACCTGCCAGCAGTGCTGAATGGCCTGCTGGTGTCAGTGGTAGCAGCCTTACTTTGGAAATACGTTCGGCTGGTGGAACACACATCACAGTTGGAAGAGGAGCTACAGCTTACACGCCAATCACAGGAGTTCTCACAGGTGCATATCGACTACCACGGTGCCCTGTTAGCACTCCAAGAGCATGGCACCAGAATGGTCTGCACTGGCAAGATGCACACCGATCGCATCTGCCGCTTTGACTACCTCTGCTACTGCACGGAGGCTGAGGAGTTTGTATTCTTCCACAGCAATGCCTCCGTGATGCTGCCTAACCTTGGCCCTCGGCGTTTCCAGCCTGCCCTGCTGGACCTCTCATCTGTAGAAGACCACAACACTCAATACTTTAACTTTCTTGAGCTCCCGGCTGCGGCTCTGAAGTTCATGCCGAAACCTGTGTTTGTGCCAGATGTCACTCTAATTCTAAACCGTTTTAACCCAGACAACCTCATGCACATCTTCCACGATGATCTTTTACCCATATACTATACCATGCAGCAGTATTCAGACTTGGATGATGAGGCCAGGCTCGTCTTCATGGAGGGTTGGAGCGAAGGGACTCACTTCGATCTCTACCGCTTGCTAAGCAGCAAGCAACCCCTTCTCAAGGAGCAGTTGAAGACCTTTGGCAAACTCATGTGTTTCACCAAGTCCTACGTTGGCTTGTCGAAGATGACAACATGGTACCAATATGGCTTTGTGCAACCGCAAGGACCCAAAGCCAACATTCTGATTTCAGGTAATGAGATCCGCCAGTTTGCTTCATTTTTGATGGAGAGGCTCAACATCACGCGAGAGGAGAGCGATGACTACATTGTAGTTTTCAAGCGTACCACTAACAGGCTCATCCTCAACGAGGCGGAACTACTTCTGGCTTTAGCCCAGGAGTTTCAAATGAGGACTGTCACTGTGTCTTTGGAGGAGCAGTCGTTTGATAGTATTGTCCAAATTATCAGTGGGGCGACTATGTTGGTCAGCATGCACGGAGCCCAGATGATAACCTCCATGTTTTTACCCCGTGGTGCCGCTGTAGTTGAACTTTTTCCCTATGCTATAAACCCAGAGCAGTATACTCCCTACAAAACCTTGGCCTCCTTACCTGGCATGGACCTTCAGTATGTTGCATGGAGAAATACCCTGGAAGAGAATACTGTTACATATCCTGATCGCCCCTGGGATCAGGGTGGCATCGTCCACCTTGAGAAAGAGGAACAAGAACGTATCCTTGCCAGCAAAGATGTGCCAAGGCATCTCTGTTGTCGTAATCCAGAGTGGCTTTTTCGCATTTACCAGGACACTACTGTAGACATTGTCTCTTTTCTGGACATACTTAAAGAAACTCTAAAAAAGCCTAATCTGAAAAAGGCCAAGGTGGCTAGCACTGTTCATCCTGGTCGAGTCAGAGAGCCCAAGTGCCAGACGTCAGTACAGGCCACCAATGAAGCAAAGCTCTCAGTGTCATGGCAAATCCCTTGGAACCTGAAGTACCTGAAGGTTAAAGAGGTGAAATATGAGGTGTGGATCCAGGAGCAGGGAGAAAACACATATATGCCTTACATTCTGCCCCATCAGAACTACACGTTCTCAGAAAACATCAAACCCTTTACCACATATTTAGTATGGGTGCGCTGTATCTTCAACAAGAACCTCTTGGGCCCATTTGCAGATGTTCTTATATGTAAAACTTGATTCTTTAATCAGTTCTCTAATCAACTCTGTCACTGTCAGCTAGCAAAGAATTAATTTGAAGATTAATTCTCAGGAGCTATCCTGAAAATGATAAGCTGTGACATGGCTAAATTGTGTTTGGACTCGGTTGTCACTCTTGTGACTTGATTGTTCTCCATGGTCCTTATGGAGTGTCACGAACTGGCAGAAAATGAATGGCCTGACTGCAATGAAGGGTAGAAGAGAATGCAGTTTACAGAACTGCCAGTTATTTTAGTTCCTACCATCATCTCAGCAAAGGTCTCAGTGACTTTATTTATCTGTAACGAAACTGAGAATTGAAATTTGTATTTATAAGTCCAAGACACTGGTTCTGTAAACTAAAATAATGCACAAATTTCTGTGGCTTAAGCAACATATTAATTTTGTGTGACTTTGTTAGTGTCTAGCCCAAGGTTTTGCATTGTATTTTTCAATTACTTTAAATATGAGGTGGGTTAGAAATTATTATTAGGTACCTGCAGAAAAGTAGAAGCAAAAATGAAAGTTAGCTTTAAGATAAACATTCTACTATTTAAAAAAAAAAGGGGCTGCTTTTGTGTGGGTTAACTGTAGTTTTGCTGCTGCGGTATTTATGTTCTCCTTTTTCCAAGCAGCCTCAAAACCACTGATTATTATCTACCTGTTCAATGGGAAATGTTTGAATTTGCCAGTTGTTATCAAATCGCATCACAGAGAGAATACTTAAATATTCAAGTTCGTAGTATTTTTGATGACTGGGGTGAAATAGATGTCCTGAAATTTGAATGTCTTTTTGGTGGCATGTACTTCATTGTTAAGTAAGTTGGAACCACTGTGTTAAGCAACCTAGTGTGTTTGGTAGTAACACAAAGAAAGTAGGTTCAAACATAGGAAAGGCCAGATCATGAACTGTAGGGTCTTTGAGTAACTGGCTGAAAGCATTTGATAAATGTCCAGTAGAGAAGTAACAGTGCAAAACCTTTATGAATGCGTAAGCCTTACAGAATGCAATATTGAAGATTTGAAGATAAGCATTTATGTGTGTAAAAAAAACTCTCTTTAGATGTGCTTCCTATCCTGCCATTCAACAAATGAACTGTATCTGCTTTAGAGAAGGACAGTGCCAGTTTCATTTCCTTTTGTTGTTGTTTTTTTTATAAAGATGCTTTTGTGCATATCCTTTATGTCTCATCTGCATTTCTGTAAGGACAAACTATGCTTCGTTGGCTTATGTTTTATTAAGAAAATGGAAACATACTTTATCTTAGCCAATTATTTATTGAAGGCAACTCTGGAATGCTATACATAATGCAGCCCAGATTTGTTAAAAGTTGCACTGTGTATTTTTAAATGTTCTTTCACTGCTATGATCAATGATTGGAACATAAGGAATTCAAACAAACAGCCACAAGCCTTGTTTCTGTTTTGCTCTGAATGGCCTGTCAAGTCATGTTTTTTTTTTTCCCCTCTCAGTGAGTTTTTATTCTGTCCTTCGCTTTGGCGACATGCTGCATCTCATGGAAGTGGATTCAGATGATGCTAAAAACAGATTAAACCAAGAACATTTCTAATTGAAATTCGCCAACCTCAGCCATGCAGTTTATTAGCATAACTATGTGTTTCAATGGTAATTTTATTCAAGTATGAGGATAATAAATGAATTCTATTTGTAATACAAAATAGCAAAAATGTCCTTTGCATGTAATTTAGAGAGAAAACCTTGCATGGAATTCTGAGTTGAGAAGCAGATTTTCCCATTTCTCATTCTTTGATTTTAATAATTTGATAATTTTTTTTTATATACAAATAAATTATACAATATATGATATAGGATTGCAGGCTTGTGTCCTGTAAACCACTCTGTTCCCTGTGCCAGTTCATGAGGTTTACCATTACGTGCCACTGGAATATCATAAATCATTTTTGTCACTTTTATTAAATGTGCAATTTCTCAGATGTTTTATGATGTCTTGTTATTAGTCTTCATATGTTCATCAGTTTTATTTAATGTTGACAAATTAAGGTTTCATTGTCATAATCTTGAGTTTTGTAAATATTGTCTAAACCTTGAAGACGTACTGAATTCCATAACAGATGGACTAGTAAAAAACATCACTCAGAATTAATCAATAATTGGAATTTTTCTTCTTTTTTCTTCCTTTTTTGTGACAGATTGTGTAGTCTTGATTTCTTCAGACCATAAACGTAAAGATTATGTTGCTTTAACAGGCCAATTTGAATGAAAGATAATATACAGATATGTCTGAAGGATTTATAGTTATATACTGTACTATTGAGGACCGTTGAATAATAGTCTTCTCTTTATAATAACCCATTTTCTCTTCTGCTAGCTATTTTACTGCCATTTACTTTTTGAGATCAGAATCACTGTGACCCTCCAGAGACAGATTTGTTTATGGATGATGTATCTGCCTACAGATTGGTTCATGAAACGAAACAATAGTGAATCTGATAATATGCAGAGTGTCTCCATGTAGTGTCAGTTCAAGGTGTTCTGTATAGCCGAAGGGGAATACCGTTCAACTGTGACGAGTCGATGAAAAGGATAGAATGTGTGTGTGTGTGTTCTGCAAGTTGAGACTAATTCAAACCAGGTTTCAATCATGAAGTATAAATTACATCAGCTTGCTTTGAAGTCATTAACCCAGTCACAAAATGGCATGATGTTTTATCCTTCAGTTTTTAAAGGAAATGTATCTTACTTAGCGGTGCATATAGCACAAGTAGTTTCAATGAACTATACACATGATTTGAAATGGATTGGGATTGTCCAGATGTGGCCATTACAAAAGGTCATGTGGTCTGGATGTGTACTTATTAAACGAATAAAATATGATAATTACAACATTACATGCATAATTAAGGGAAGAAGTTAATTAAGGTGCTGATTGTACTACATCATCCCCCTGAGTGTCTTCCTCTTGCCACAGTCAGCGGAAGTGAGAAAAAAAGTGTTTATTAAGTAAGAAACATAGACTTTGAGGGGCCAGGACAATTTTTTTATATAACTTTGATTGGATTTGTCTGAAAAAAAAGTCACATACACCTTTGAAGGTAAGTAAAACGCTGGGAAATTTTCATTTTTGGGTGAACCAACTTTTTAATGACAGATCTTATTTAACTCCTAAATCAAAATCTGCCATTCTAAAAACCTGTAGGAGCTCCTTAGGGAAACCATGGCTGAATATGCTAATTGTTTTTCAGGTTTTACAGCTACAAATCGAACTGCTGTATTTGAGAAGGTCAAAATAAATGAGGAGAAGTGTTGTTATAAATAATGCAGTACCGCAATAACAGGGATTCCTATACTGACTGGATGCGATTTCTCGTAGGACCTCTGAGTTAGCCAAAAAACAGCAGGTAATTTGCTACATCATTTTAAAGAGGTTATACGAGTCATAACCAGATACAGTCATGTCATTTTAAGATGGTATTGAAATTGCAAAGTGTGTCTTTGAAGCAAAAAATGTGCTTAAAGTCCACAGAGAAAACGAGCCCTCTCTGAATAATGTTCAAGATCAGAAATTGGCGTTCATTAGTGTTCTTCCAAAGAAAAATAATACAAAGGAAATGTGGCTAGTTCATTTGACTTTGTGATATTAACTTAGAGCTTCTCTATGAATTCAGTTTCCCTGTTTTGAAAATTGTCATAAAAAAATGACTTGATCACAAGTTGTATCACAACAGTACTTATGTCACAACAGAATATGCATCTCTGTGCACTTTTTGTGCAACACAGTTTGAAAACATGAACAATGGCACATTTTTTAATTATGTTGATATTGGTCTGCTGTGTTTTTATTGCGTTGATATGGGTACGTATTGTGGTGGTTCAGAATTGAAATATCCATGAACTGTTGCTAAAAGTTAGTGCTCTATCATGTTGGAAATATGCCCTACACCAAATCCAACCCTAAATCTTGAAGTGGAAAAACACTACAGGCTGATCCAACTTTGATGTAATGTCTTTAAAACAAGTCAAAATGAGTCATGTGTGTGGCCTCCACATGCCTGTATGTCCTCCTTACAATGCCTGGGCATGCTCCTGAAGAGGTGGCAGAAGGTCTCCTGAGGGATCTCCTCCCAGACCTGGACTAAAGCATCCGCCAACTCCTGGACAGTCTGTGGTGCAACGTGACGTTGGTGGAGGAATGAGACATGATGTCCCAGATGTGCTCATATGGATTCAGGTCTGGGGAACATGCGGGCCAGTCCATAGCATCAATGCATTCGTCTTGCAGGAACTGCTGACACACTCCAGCCATATGAGGTCTAGCATTGTCTTGCATTAGAAGGAACCCAAGGCCAACCTCACCGGCATATGGTCTCACAAGGGGTCTGAGGATCTCATCTGGGTACCTAATGGCTTTCAGGCAAATTCTGGCGAGTGTAGCATTTGAACCAATCAGGCGCAAACTATTTGTTACATTTAACAAATAATCTTTAATACAGGACTCCTTCAGGTCATTATGTATATTGTGATTGTCCTTGTAAATTGTCTTGAGTATGCTATACTGTTTTATGCATGTTTAAAAGAGATCACTAGCTTATATCACCTAATAATATCAACACATTTTGTGTTTTGTTTCTTTGGTATCTAATTAAGAGTGTATGTTATATGTTGATATCTTCGCAACATGCAATGTTTTAAAAATCATTTCTAATTTGTACAGCAACCTCCAATCCAGTGCATATGCAAATTACCATGCTTAGAAACAAAGAGCCATAAAAGTACTCTCCAAAGGATCAGCACACTATTGGCTCTTTGACCCACAAGAGCTGTGACCTTAACATGTTTCAAAAGGCCCCACGGCGGTTTTGACTTTTTCTGTATGCTGGACCCCCATCATCTCTCTCATCTCCTAGCTAAACCCCCGGGACCGATGCAACCACATCGGGTGGGCTTACATGCAGCACAGTCTGCAGTCTTTTGAGACACTAAGATGAGGATTAAGTCCACGGCAAGACCTAAGTTTTGAGCCAGGCCTTTGCGACCTTGATTTTCCATTTACCCAGGATCCACGGATCTCTGTCCCAGCTCTTCTTTCCTCTACCAATCATCAGAGTCAGGACATCTTTTGGAATGTATCACTCTTAAAACCTGGAAGAACATGATTGCCAGTCCAATATCTTGGAACCATCTGGACTTTGAGACGGCATCGGACCCTCACCAACGAGACAATGCAAGTATCATATATATAACTAAATGAAAGAGGTTTAGTATTAGTTATTAATGGCACTCATGGTCTTACAGGTGGTCAGCTGACTCTCTTTTCATAACTTGACTTTTGGTTTTTCCTAATGGTTTACCCTTAAGCCTTCTTTGCACTTTCCCGTTGTGTGAGTGTATTTATATGTGTGTGTTTAGTTATGTGAGCTAATGTAGAGTTCACAAAACTTTTGCACAAATTACATGAGTTTCTGATTCTGCCTTGCAAATTAATGTCCCTTTACGATTTTAACCCTTGCTACATGCTCTAATGCTGTGATACTGTAAGAAGGTATTTTTCTGTGGCCAAGAAAATATGCCTTCTTAGAGTTTATATGAACTTACAGTATATGTTTGCTGAATGAACAGATTAGTTGATGGTAATTCTGCTTTCATCTGTGAGTAGCACAGGGATCCAGTGGCGAATTTGCCAATCTTGGTGTTCTCTGGCAAATGCCAAACGTCCTACACAGTGTTGGGCTGTAAGCACAACCCCAACTGTAGATGTCGGACCCTCAAACCACCTTCATGGAGTCTGTTTCTGACAATTTGAGTAGACACATGCACATTTGTGGCCTGCTGGAGGTCATTTTCCTGTTCCTCCTTGCACAAAGGTGGAGGTAGCGGTCCTGCTACTGGGTTGTTCCCCTTCCATGGCCTCCTCCATGCCTCCATGCTCTGGACATTATGCTGAAAGACACAGCAAACATTTTTGCCACAGCTCACATTGATGTGCCATCCTGGATGAGCTGAACTACCTGAGCCCCTTGTGTGGGTTGTAGACCCCGTCTCATTGCACAACAGCGTGGGAAGTTGATTGTTAATCAGTGTTGCTTCCTAAGTGAGCAGTTTGATTTCACAGAAGTGTGACTGACTTGGAGTTACATTGTGTTGTTTAAGTGTTCCCTCTTTTTTTCTGAGCAGTATATATATATATATTTTTATTTTTTTATTATTTTTTTTTTTCATAAAGAAGAAACCGATTTAGACTAGAATGATCAGAACTGATAAATTAGTGCTAGTTATCAGAAATTAACACATATACTTTAGGCAATATAATATAATATTATATAAACATAATACGATATAATGCAAGATATGCTGCATAATATTTGTTCATCAGAAAGAGGCAAAGTGTCAATATCTGTCAATCAATACAGTACAATCATTCCAAATATATAAATTACATCATTATTTAGCTTGTTAGTGCTTGCGTAATGCTTACAGTAACAAATATACACCACTACCTTACACTATAATAACAGTGCCTTAAAATAACATTTTCAATTTATGTGATGAATGTGACAGATTTCCTCCCATATTCTCTACATTATCTCAATCTGAGGTCCAGGCTTAAAGTGAGCCTTTGCTAGCCATGCAAATTCTCATTAAAGCTGTAGAACCAAAGAGAGAGGCAGCCAAATGACACTCTCTCCTGTTACTGTCACATCTTTACACCTGAGACAAAAGCCTTCGAGAGGGATCTGTCAATCACATCGTCACAATGAGCCTGAGAGGGTGCCTGGAGCTGACTGCTCATTGTCATGGCAACACTCTAAGGTGAGGACCTTAAGGACTCTCATTTACGTCAGAGAGACTCAGCAGAGGGCAGAGCTCTTGCACAACATGTGATAGTTTCTGAACACGCAAGTAATGGAACATTTTTGTAAAGTTAAATTTTAAGAGCGCATCCTCTAGTGACATGGATGTATCATTATGCAAAATTAGTAGTGTCAATGTTATGACCTTCTATTAATTTATTGGGTACAGTTCATACATGTTTGCAATTGGTTAAAATTGAAAAAGCGATACAACTCATTAAAGAATCATGGATATTACTACTACCACTCATAATAATAATAAATAAATTAAATTAAAGAATGAAGTCATATTTGGGATAGAAAATTGCATTAAGGTGAATAAATTATGAATTCTTATTTTTTGGTGTTCTAATAATGAGATATCTTGACAGTCAGGACACGTTGTGTAGATATTTCTGCCAAAAAAACAGTCTAAACATGAGCCATAGTCTGTTGATGCTAAAGGTCTCCTTAATAAACCTTGTCAAACAGAGACAGACTGTTGAAATATATATAGTTGTCTCAAACCAATTAAAACCCAATGTTTTTCCAAGGACATGGTTATATCCTGCTTTATTCATGAAATAAGGTTTCATCGCCGTCTACTGAAACATGTTGAGGGTAGCGTGACCCTGATCATGGCAGTTTTTCTGCTGCTGTCTGTGGTAGTTGTCTCTCCAGATGAGGGTTAATAGGATAACTGTGTCTTAAATAAATCACCAACAACAGGGAAAGAAGAGACAGCAGAGATAACAGCCTCCTCAGTGAACACTCTGAAACCAGCTCTTGATCACATACTGTTATATAGTCAGTTATATAAAATGTGTACACAGAAATATATACTGTATATAT
>JAUYWG010000051.1:4900291-4931508 GCA_034779775.1 Enteromius afrohamiltoni
TATATGTATAATTAAATCAGCCTCATATTTGGGCTTGGTAGGATATTTAATGTTTTGAAATAATTTATTTTATGCTCAGTAAAACTGCATTTATATTCTAAAAACAGCAGGCTAGCAACAGTGACATTGTGAAATTTGATTACAATTGAAAATAACCTTTTTAAATAAAATCAAATCACGTACCTGTGCCTAAGTGAGTGAAGTTCTTGGGAGCATGCTCCAGACAGTGCAGGGAACAATTTACATATAGACAGTTACATGCCTACAGGTTTTTATAGAGTGACAACATTCAGTATATACATACATACATAGTACACACATTGTACGATTTAGACATATTTACAATCAGCAATACAGTAGCTGTATTGTCAATTAATGTGCAAAAGAGAAATTGGGGAGGGTAGCACACAGTGCATAGTATATAATATAGTGGGAGTATGCTGCTAGGTGTATTTGTTCTGATTGTTCATTAGCCTGATAGCCGTGGGAGAAAAGCTATTCCTCAGTCAGCTAGTGTGGGATTGGGATCCTTTTGATATGAACACATTTAATCCCTGTGATGGCAAAACAGAATTTTTTAAAGGGGTAGTTCACTCAAAAAGTATGATATTTTGATGACCCTTTATAAACAGCAATATAACTGAAAGGATCCAGATGTACTGTAAAACACAGCCCATGTGTGGATCAGCTTCAGTTTTGACACGCTATGACAATACTTTTGTTGACAATACAAAAGTAACATCATTTAACTCGGCCAGTCATTAACTTCCACCATTACGTGATGATACATCTTGCGCCATTTTAGAGAATAAATCACGGGAGAAGAATGGTTGAGTTAAATTATGTTATTTTTGTTTTTATTGCGCAAAAAGTATTCTCCTAGCTCTGCAAAACTGTACTTGAGCCACTGATACCACATGGACTTTTACCAATGTTTTACTTTTCTGGATCTGGATCATTTCAGTTGTATGGCTGTGTATTGAGGGTTGGATGGCTCTCTGATTTCATGAGAAATATCTTAATTTGTGTTTCGAAGATGAACAGTCTTACGGGTTTGAAATGACAAGAGGGTGAGTAATTAATGACACAATTTTCATTTTTGGGCGAACTAACCCTTTAACATCATTACTCCAGTTTTAAGTGTCACATGATCTTTTATAAATCATTCTATTATGCTGATTGGTGCTCAAGGAACAGTTCTTATTACTGTTGTGCTACAGTTGTGTTGCATTATGTTACTGTGAAAACCATGAATATAAATATAAATTATATTATTATTATTATATAACTACATTACAAACATAAATTATTTAATATATATATATATATATATAAATAAAGGGAAAATAATGGCTTTGCCAGTCCAGTGGTTGATTTTGAAGTTGGCAAATGAAAGAGAGATAGTTAATTATTTCCAGAGAGCAATGAGTCTAAGACTTAATGAGCTGTACTGCTTGTGAAAATAACATTTTGTTCCCCAGTACTTTCCAAAGAAATACACAGTCTCAAAGCTGATGTAGTCAAAACCATGGATTATTTATTTTTCCAAGTATTTATCTATGGCAGAAATCCAATTTCCAATGGCAGGGACAAGAAACAGAAAGGGAAATATTTCACTGTTATTGTTATTACATGTTATTGCACTGAGTCTTACTAAGAGTCTTACTTTAGTAGTGAGCCATTTGCACATTTACAGTTACTCATAAAATTTATACATTTTTTGTTAAATCGCATGTATGTTAGGATTAGCAAATTTTTCATGAATTTGAAAAAATGACCTACACCTAACCCCGCCCATAAACCTACCCATCACTGGGGTTTAGACAAATCGTACAAAATTGTACAAGTGAGGTAGTACGAAGTAGCAACCTCGTACACCTTGTGGTCGTGAATCTGTGTTGATAATCCCAACCCGGTCTCACGGCAATTCTTACATATTTTACAAGATGGCTAATTCGTAAAAAATTCATATGGCCCTCACTCATACAAATTAATACAGTTTGCGCTAAATCGTACGTATTTCACAAGTTACCAATTTGTATGAATTTGTACAAATTACCTACATCTAACCCTGCCCCTAAACCTACCCGTCACTGGAGTATAATATGAAATATGTGAAGAGACACAGCTATGGTTTTACTGTGGGCCATGAATGATGCTTTTATCTAAGCTCAAGGGGAAGAATGCATTATGTGCTCACTTGTCAACAGAAACATTTATAGAACAGAGGGTAGAAATCATCTGAAGAACTGCATACATTGTCGTTCTCTTTTGTGTTTCTGTCTCTTTCTCTTTATTTCTAATTACGCTTAAGTGTAATCACTCCCATGGTTGTGATTAATTAAAATTATGTTTCTATTAAAATAGAATGGATGCAGGCCAGAGACTTCTGCTTCTCTCAGTTTTCGGTGAAATCCTCTTACATGGTCCAGCAATAATGGTTCGATCCACTCATCTCTTGCCTAACGATGAGAGAGCTTGAAGTTTTATATTTCAGCCTTTTTTATCCTGACCTTGTAAGACAACTGCGATCAAGTTGCACTTATTTATAAATTGAAAAACCATGAACTTGAAAGGAGAACTTAAAACGTTTATGGTCTTTGTAAAAAAACAGATAATAAAAAAAGAACAGCAATTATATTATGAAATATTTAACAGGCAGGCTTTAATTATCATGGGGATTTATTATTTGAAGTGTCACAGTGTTTTGCTGTCATTCTGATGAAGCAAAACTCTTTAAGGAAATTAATTGTTCATTTTGTTCTCCATTTGTTGTTCATTTATTTAAATATATACAGTAAATTTCATTCAATACACAAAAATATTTCTGGGCATTTTAAAATGATGTTAGTAATTAGTTGTTTGTACTGTGTATATTTTGTATGTATTATATAAAGACACACAGTATATATTTAGAAAATATTTATATATTTATATTCATGTTGGTTTTTATTATATAACATATTATATTATAACATATTTTCTTAAATATATTAATGCATTTTCTTTTTTTTTTTTTTGGTGCACACCAAAAAAAAATTAATTAACCTGCGTATCCTCAAGGCAGGTGTATATGACTTTCTTCTTCCAGATGAATCCAGCAGAGTTGTGTTTCTTAACATTAGTTAATGCACTGTGAACATGTTTCCAACAAAAAGTGACATATCATGAAAATCAGACTTTCCCAGGTTTCACGTGCTAAAAGCAGGTCCCCGGTGCATTTACCAACCAAGTAAATATGAAAAATATCAACTTTGTTTTAGTAAGCCTTTTTTTCAAGCCTCTAAAAAAATGAGTATGTCTGATCTAGCTCCCCTTGTGACGTTGCAAAGGGATTTTATTCTAATATTACCACCCCTTAATCTAAAAAATTACCGCCTAATGGCTCCATCCTTTTGATCTCACAAGTGACAACGGTGTACCAGTTCTAATGCCATGTTAAAACATGTTAACAGAGCCTCAGAGGAGACAAGAGAGAAGTGGATTTATTTTCATTTCTTTTTTTATAGTTTACTTTCACAGACATAATTAACAGTTTTTTTGAACTCGTGTGTTTTTTAATGTAAATGTATGTGTGAATTTTTTTGTACTCACATGTCTTTGACAGTCACTTTCTGTGCGTGACATTCAGATGTGTGCACTCAGAAACATCACACATCAGAAGTTTAAACTAATATGGTTTAATAAAAACACATGATTTCAGCACGATAAACATGACAATCAGAATCAAAGCAGATGTGCACTAACCCTTTAATTGTTGACCAGCAATACAATATACAAAAATTTACTGCAGTTTTAAAATATTATAGAGTTCATCAAGGATTTAAAGTAGCTGCGCATTCAGCATTTATGCTAAACAAGTTTTATATTCAAGGGGGTTACAAATCTGTTCGGTGAACTCCCTTCCTAAGTTTAAAAAGAACCAGTCAAAATACTTTGAAGTGAAATTGGAAGCAGAACACAGGCAGGAGTCTCTGGCCCACATTAGGCAAATGTAAATGAGACCTGTGGGAATTTAAACTGGATGAAAGGGAGATTTAATGTTTTGCTGATATCATTTATTTTTTCTCCATCTGCATGCTCCTAATCTCCAAATGTGTGATCAGTATGAGCTTATAGGAAGTGACAAGATCAACTCATGAGCAGATGGGCTCGATATAGCCACTCTATATATTCACTCTATACTCAATCTTCTTCTCTTTGTTCATTTGATTTCAGGAAATAGTATCTGTAATTTTACAGTTTGCATTCGTGTTCCAACAAAGACAAACCCAAAAGTGCAAAGCATGAACTGCAATTTAAACATTGATTTATGAAAAATAAATAAGCTGTCAGATACTTGTGATTATAATTGAGGCTTTTGACTAGTCTTGAAATACATTTCTCATAAATCTTACATGAGCACATTAACTGAAGGGAAAATTCCAAATTCAGTAATAAAAAAATAAAATAAAATAAGTAGAACAATAAATCTTCCAAAGTTGCAGTCATACATTTCCAAAAATAATGACTTTTTAATTATGCATAAACTAGTGGAAGTGGGTGATGAAAACAAAAACTACAAAGTTTTGGGAGTGTAATGACGGCATATAAATATGATTGAATTGTCCAAATAAGCTATTGGCCCAGAAACTATAAACTAACGTCAAGATGACATAAAAGGCTAAAAAAAAGAAGCAGCAGGGTTCCCACTATCTATAAACCTGCATAGTAGCCAGATTTACTGGAAAATATGTAAATTATTAAAATTAATAATTCAATACATGGGTATTTTAAATGAATATATTGTATATTGTATATTTACTGTATGTGTGTGTATATATATATTTACACACACAAATACATACATATATGTATATTATTTTCAGACAAATCTGAAACTGGAGAAGTCATTGGGCCTTTGAACATTGTTATTGACAATAGAGACCTTGGAGCCAAAAAGGTTTAGAACCACAATTCTAAATTATGGTTTGTACAATTATTGAAGAAAGGAGAGTAAAAATGTAACTGCATTGTGTGTACAGTATGTGGCCTATAAGATAGGTCAAAAGTCTAAAATCATGTATGACAACTCTACATATCACACCACAAGTAGACTCAGCAATTTTATGCATAACTGTGCCTTTGGGCACTGAGTGCCCTGTAGGAGCCCAATAGGAGTTATGTGGAGAGGGCTCAGTTTCACTCCATACCACAGTTTCATAGTCCTCAGCATCTATTCTAGTATAGCAGCCTTCATTAAAGATTTAGCTTGTACACCACAGTTCTCTTGTTTTGTCATTTCAAGGACACTGTACAAGAAAAATAGTTTAAAAGCTTCATTAGCTCAGCTTTATATCTAATTCACAGCTGCAGTTACCTTTCCTGAATGCGCCACAGAAAGACTCGACATACAAAGCTTAACTTCTTCCAAATAAAATGCAAATGCGGTTGTGACCACAAATCAAATAATGACAGATTCTGTTGATTATTTGGTGACTAACTGTGTGAAAATGAAATATCATTTACACCAAGATCCCACTCTTCATAACTTCATATTAAATATCTTCTAATTGGCTATAACTGCGAGCTGTCGACAGCACATTAGCATTCAGCATAGAAAGACAAACTGCTTGTTGTTGAAATCTTATTGTATCGTATCTGGTAAGGAGCGCAAGTCTCTTCACAGTGATGGGCCTCTGCATGAGTCCTGCTTTGCAAATGACCATCTGGAATGTCTTTCTCTCAGACACTCTTAGCATCACTTAATCCCAGTTCAAGGATTGTCAACCCTGATTAGGGAAATCAACTCAAAAATCCATGCAAATACTGCCTCCTCTCATTTTTAGCTGTCTTGCATATTGTGCATGACTTTCTAAACAGACTTTTAGACACCGACATAAATGAGTCTGTGCAATTCAAATCAAAGCAAAGGATTTCCATAAATTTTTAGTGTCTTTCTTTTTTGTGAGATTTCTTTTCTTATTATTTTACAATATAAGGAAATATCTTTAGTGGAGGGTCATAGATCTCTGTTAAGACACAGTTTATTTTCTTGTATGTGCTGGAGGAGGGCCTTGGCTCTTTTCTCTATGTGCCGGATGATAGATTTGAGTCTGGACGCCCCTCCTCTGCTCACCCAGAATTCCTGATCTACAGACAGGGAGTGAAGGAGCATCTTCTCCAGACATCCTGATTGCAGCACTGAAACCGCCCGCTCTGGAAACCTGTCAATCAAAAAAACACACAGTTACACTAATAACATATGTACATATCAATCGGTCTTATTTCCTTAAAAGCAGCATCCAAATACTGACATTTGTATTTGTAAACGTGTCTGCTTCTATTTTAGTTGGCACTTGTATCCAAATGGAGTCAGCAAGTGTGTTATTCAATATGTATATATATGACAATTGACAGCAGACAGCTTTAACCAATAGACCAGTATAAGATAGATAGTTTTAAGTTTACATAAATATTCACAAATACTTACTCATCAATACCTTCAACCAGTCTAAAGTTGAGGTTGTCTTGCGGTTGGTAAGGTCTTCCTGCATTGTCAATAAAAACCAATCTGGATGGTTCTGTCTTCCGGACCTATAAATAGATGTTATAATATGCAAATTATTTTGAGTAGAGTCATGCATGTTTAATATCAGTTTTAGGGTTAACAAAAGAAACTGCTTGTATGAATTGTACTGGTTCCAGTGCGCTATGTAGTTTTTTTTTTAAGTGACAGGAAGATATTTCTAAAATTGTGGAATGATTTTGTGGGTGAGCAATATTAAAACTAATGACTTTTGCAGACTGGCTCCAAAAACCACAACCACACTGGAGCTCCATTTCTCCAGCTCTCTGAACACTATCAGATAATGACAACAGAACCAATCTAAAGGCTCCCATGGAAACTGATTGCCTTGACTCATTTTAGCTACCTCACTTAATTTGGTTGGGTTTCTAACTCACAGTTTGAGTGTGAGCTCACTTCACGTAGTTCTTGAGAGCTGTTGGAAAGTTATTACATCTGATATTGGAAAGCAGAATGAAGGGGGGAAATGTTCTACACTCTCCTCGTAGAAAACGAATATTTGCTATGTGACCTTGTCACGAGGTCAGTCAATACAACTTGATAAAAAAAGGCAACTGCTTCCAGTTTAACTGAAACCATAGCGTCATAATTTATTCATGCTTTCAAGTCCAATTGAGTACCAATCTTGCTATATATATATATATATATATATATATATATATATAGGACTTTAACAGGTTAATTTAGATTAATTAATTACACAAAAATAACGCATTAATTTTTTTAACGCATTTTAATCGGACTTATTTTTGCACCGCGGAACATTTCTCACTGGATGAGTTTCGGCGGACTGATTATACTGGAGCACCAACTAGCGTTTGTAATGTTCTGAATAGGTATTAGATATGTATATGTAATAGATATGTAATGTTGTGAACTGGTCCACTAATCATTTTGAAGGATTTGTTTAATTGTTCAGAACGCCTTTGCCTAATGTAACACACAACTAATATTTATGCTTACAGAACGTGTTTACATTTTGCAGAACAAACAGAAGAAGGTCCGTAAATGTTCATTCGTTTAGTTATGTTCAGTAGCGGTTTTATTAGGAGTTTCACTCTTCTCCGCATCAGAGGTTAATTAATATACTTTAAAATATATTTTATTCAGTGATTCAAATCAGAATTTTCATCAGCTGTTGCTCCATCTCTGCATATCATCCTTCAGAAATAATTCTAATATAATGATTTATTGCAGTGTTTTGCTGCCTAATATTTTTGAAACCTGTGACGTTTTGTTCTGGATACTTTTATAAATAAAAGGCTAAAAAGAACAGCATTGATAGTATTAACATATTAACATATCAACATATTAGAAGGATACCTGAAGCATTATTGCATCACTGAAATAAATTACATAAAAAAATAAACATTAAAATCTTTGTGTGTGTTAGGGCTGCACAATTAATCAGTTTTCCATTTATATTATTCTGCGTGCTTCAGATATGTTTCCAACAGGCTATCTTAAGGGTTATTCCATTGTTTTGTTTGTAGTTTTAATATCCTTTTTTACTTTAAAAAATAGGCCAATCCCATGTATAATTATCATTTGAGGCTTAATACTAAAGAAAAGCAATCAAGTTTTTTCATTAGTGTTTTCATCTTGTTTATATGCATGAATAAAAATGGCATGCAGTTGCTTCAAACAATGGTATAAACATCATTCAGTGTAAAATGTGGAAATTGTAATTAATTTTTTCGCGATTACTTTTTCAAGGGTATAATTGGCAATCATGATTTTTCTCATAATGGTGCATCCTTAGTGTGTGTATATATATAATATATTTGACCTATATATCTAAATAAAAATAGACAATGGATATTCAGTTTATGATCCAAAGTAACTAGTAACTAACTACTTGAGTAGTTTTTTTTTATCCGATACTTTTTTTACTCTTACTCAAGTAACTATTCTGAGTATTACTTTTACTTGAGTAAATATTTCTGTAAGTACTTTTGCTTGAGTACAGTTTTTGAGTACTCTACCCACCTCTGCCCTACACCTAAACCTACACCTTACAGGAAACTGCACTTTTAGATTTTCAAAAAACTTAATTCTGTGTGATTTATAAGCTTGTTTCCTCATGGGGACCTAAGAAATCTCCCCACAAGGTCAAAATTTACTCGTATTCCTATCTTCGTGGGGACAATTGGTCCCCATAAGTTGATAAATACCAGGTGCACACACACACATATTTAGAGTGTTTTATTGTTGCTTTTTATAATTTAAGTGTTGCATTTATAATTTTGTTCAGTGTATATATAATGTGTGTGTGTGTGTGTGTGTGTGTGTAGATACTGTGAGAATGGACTATGACGATACATTCACATGGGGCTTCAGATTCAACACTTGACGGAAGGCGTGGCTGAAGTTTGGCACTGACCCCATGGTCATAGCAGCGTCAGCCAATGAAATTAGACAGTTTGCTGCTATTGACCAGGAGGAATGTGACTGGCTGCCACCTGGCTACTGTATTTGCATAGAGCGATCCTGATTGGCTGACGCTTCCGCCAGCGGCGCTTCACAACTTTTGCCTCGAGCAACGCCAGTGAAGCGACGCCGACGGATCCACAATTCCTTTCGGCATAGCTTGACGTCACCCGTTCAAAGTCAATAGGTGCGTTCGACTTCATGCGGCGCCGCAAGAAATCGGCTGCCGCCTTACAAAACAATGCATTTTAGTAAGATCATTTGTCAGACTTTGATCGGCGCTGCAGCCGCCTTTTGATCACATGTGCCATCAAAGTACCGTGAGGGCCGCCGCACAGGTCAGGTGCTGCAGTTGCTCAAAATAGACTGCGAAAGCCTTGATGACGACACACTTTATTCTCATTGGTCAGATTAAGTGACTAACAAGCACGATGTCTGCTGCGTGTGTTTTTTCTTTAAAAAGTTATTGTATGTAATCAATCTTTATATCGAATATCTGATATTCAAACAAAACATTCATGATGAAAATGAAGATTAGGCGATATGGTAAATATTCTTATTGTATAAGAGTTACTTTAACTCTTACAATAAGAATTGTGGGAAAGAAACAGGTCAAGAGGCCGTTTTTTTAATGGATGTTGTGAGAGGCTTCCCTACACTGAAGAAACTGCTTATATTTGAAAAATGTCTTATAGCTAACTACAAAACCAAGATTTTCTTTACTCCTCCCCAGACTGCAAAGGGCTGCTCTCGTCAGCCGGTGGCAGGCTAGTGTAGTGCATCTCGAACACACCTAATGGGAAGCTTTGAGGCTGACGCCCTATGTGAATGCACCGTGAGGGTTGGACTATGTAACTAGAATGTGGATGTTGGATATCCAGTATTGATATGTTATTGGATAATCTGACAAATCAGCAATATTTCCCTTACCAGGATGTGCACCAGATTTAAGTCATTTGGGTTTCCACATTTGACATGAAGCAAGTTTTCTACACAGAGTTCTGATGGGTCTGGCCTAAAACCACAGCAAGACCGGTCTAGTCTGTCATTCACCTGGAAAAACAAAAACAAATGAATCATGTTTAAAAACAATTAACTGAAACTGTATTAATGTATTCAAAATTGCAAAATTTTTAAATAAAGTTGATATTTTTGTTTTATTTACATAAAAAAGTATTCTTGTAGCTTTGTAACGTCACAGTTAACCACTGACGGCAGACAAACTATTCTAACGATGTCTTTCATACTTTTCTAGACCTTGACAGTGTTATTTACAGTCACAAGTCTATTTTTCGGATTTGGAACGACATGGAGGTAAGTGACTGAAGCAACCCTTTAAGCATGTTTTTGAATCTTCACTATTGGGTTCTCTATGGCATTGTCCTCATCATATGTTTCATACCAGCAATGGTACACAGTGATTATATATATATATATATATATATATTTGTATGTAATCAAAAATAAGAATGAAGTGTACAGTTTTAAAATTGTGAAACCTGAGTATTCAGGATTACTAACCATAAAAACTTCTTAAACTCAATTTTCCTTTATCAAGGCAAGCAACTAAAATTGCAGTGCAGAGGGTCTTAAGAGATTCCATTGGTAAAACTGTGGTTTATCTTTTCTCATAACTTTAAACAACATTACTCCTCTTTGGTTTATATGTGTGCTGGGACCACACTGTGGGTGAGTTAAAGTAAGAACACCTTCCTTCTCTCACAAACTCCGCAGGCCATATTGACACACCACTGCTAGATTTCACACTCTAAAGTGAACCCGGTCTGATCTCAGAACAGCTGAGATCCCCTCAAGGTGGAGCTGGGTAATAATCCTGGAAAGGCATTTAAATACATTTTCCCCTTGAACCTTAATTTTTTTTTTTTTTTTTTGTCATCATTTACTTTTTACATTTTATGGTGCTTGTCTCATTTTTGCAAACCTGACAAAATGCAAGTACAAAAGAGGTTACAGGTTACATTTTGGTCTGTTCATGTAGTTTGTACAAACACTAATACTTCACTTTTTAATAATGAATTATTTATTTATCTATTTAGGAATGTTAAAATGTAAATGGGCATTAGTTATTGTGCGGAAAAGAGCTTCTTGAATATTCTGTGAAACATTTATTGAGTTACACACACACACACACACACAATTTTACACACAAACACAAACAATATTTTTAAAATAAGCTGTGACAGCTGATGTCAGTCGGCAGTATCAGAAGCAGACAGTCGTCAACTCACATTGTGTTCTTGATGCACATCATACTCAAATCTGTGCTCTCTTTTCTCATAGAGCCAGCACTGTGATAACCTTAGGGCTTGCTTACATAATGCTCTAGTCCAATGCTGCTAGTGAACCATGGTGAATGCCAAAGAGCATTTCTGTTGAAGACATTTCCATGTCACAGCCCATAAATATTCTGAATCATGTGACCTTTTGTTTAGAAACCGATGCAGTAATTTTTGTTGGGTTTATATATGTCTTTATACATACATACAAGCATTTCTATAAGCATGTTTTTAACAAAAATGCTGTAATTACAGATTATATGTTGTATATTCAGAATAAACATTTAAGTAAAGAAAAAATTGAAAACGAATACAAAATGACCTCATAATTGTGTGTATAAGTAAATAAATAAATAAAATAATTCAAATCAAATTGTGATTCTTATGCCTGAAAATAAAAAAGAAAATATTAGAAGACTAAATTATTAAAACAAAATGGAAAATGTTATTAAGTTATAAAAGTAATTAACAACAGATGAAGTGATTTACCAGCTTAAAAGTGTGGTCAAATTTGCTGGATCATTTGTGTGGGTGTTTTATAGGTCATGTGAATTAGCCGTACTGACTAATTGAAAGCTAAACTATTGCTAAACTTGCTAGTGGAAAATTTGACTTTTTTTGAACATCAAATTTTATTAATATGGTACCTTAGAGACACAGACACATTAGGGTAGGGACTCCGAGTCCTGATCCTGGTGATCCTTTCCTGCAAAGTTCAGCTCCAGCTATTCAAACACACCTGAAGCAACTAAATAAGGTCTTCAAGATCACTTGAAAATTAAAGGCAGGTGTGTCTGATTGGAGTTGGAGCTTTACAAATTTGCCACCTCGTATGTATACATACAAATTGGTCTGGAGACCTTGTTGTCTAAACCATTGTCAATATAGTGTAGCATTGCACTTACTCAGGTGGTCACTTCCAAACAAAGCGGCTTTATACTGGTAAATGTAATTGTACATAATAAACACGAATCCAGTATGAAATCATTTGGGTAACACTTTAGAATAATGGGCCGTTGTTAACAAGTAACTATGCAGAAAGTAATAGGTAGTTCTACATTAACCCTAAACCTAATACTAACTAATATAGAAGTACGATTAACTGAGCAGTAAGTAATAGCAAATTTAAGACAAAGGTAGTTCCTAATTAGATGCTTGATAATTATTCATTAAACTTATTGTGAACTACTTGTGAACTATGACCAATTAATAAAGAATTACCAACTAATTACTGATCACAACAGTAACGTCTTAAAAATAAAACAAGTTCTTAAGGGAAACTCATTTAAGAATCACTAGTCGTTACTTAGTAGTTTCACTTTAAAATAATGGTCCAGATCATTAGTAGTTCCTGCAGGCTGACAGAGTAACGCTGTAGTAATTAGTGAGGGGTTGATCTATTTTTCACTTTAAAACTAACATGCTACTAAGGTACTACTAGTGATCAGACCATTATTTTAAAGTGAAAAACACGTTAACCCCTCAGTTGTTTGACATTTTATATCTGTCACATACTGTATAGTCATACATTTTTGTGAGGTACTAGTGATATTTCACTAATTTGGATACATGTAGAAATGACATAAAACAGAGTTAACTATTGTGCACTAATTACATCATGAGCTTGTTAGGATCACTTCCTAATTATTAACATTTTTAAGTAATTTATCATTGTTATTGTTTTTTATGTTCAAGTTTGAAATAAACAGAGAACATCCATCTACCTTTGGTAAAAGTAGTAGTCACAGTTTTAACATGTAGCTGAATTATTTGGGGGATATAAATTTCAGATTTTATAGAGGTTTAGATTCAGATTCAGTTTTTTTTCAGAATAAAATTTGAGTTTCCCCTAAAAACCTAAAAACTGTTTACTTTTAAGACGTACTGTTGTGATCAGTAATAAGTTGGTAATTCTTTATTAATTGGTATTAGTTCACAAGTAGTTCACAATGAGGATAATTTATTTAATAATCATCAAGTATCTAATGAGGAACTACCTTTGTCTTATTAAGTTAATTATTAAGTTAGTATTAAGTTAAGTGTTAATGTAGAACTACCTATTACTTCCTGCATAGTTACTTGTTAACAACGGCCCATTATTCTATTAAGTGTTACAATCATTTGGTTTTGATATGAAAAAATGAAATGTGGAAATATTTTTTCCTTCATCAAATGCTGTTTAGCATATTTAATTTACTATACTATTACTATGTGGTTAATTGTATTGTATTATCTGCATTATCTTGCTTCCTGCCATATGTGATCATATAAGGCCAGACCTGTGGCCCACCAGTTGAGAACTACTGATCTACACAAGGACACAGAAGGACTTGTGTTTCCCATGGTGACAGTGAGCGTGTCCTTCACACTGTTCTGTGCTTAAGGGTGTGAGGTTTCACATCATTGCCATCAGAGGTGCTAAATGAATAAAGAGGAACAAGTGTTCAAGGGTCCCAGTCAGCAATTTCACCAAATCAATACAAAGCTATTATTTGTTGGCCATGTTACAGCTATTGACTTTTCTTCTAAGATCTAATGTATTATTCATGGACCATCCATACTCCCACTTTTTCACAGAACAGAGTTTTCACACACACAGATTATTCAAACAAATTCATGAAACACATTCATAAGCACTTGCAATTACACATTCTTGGGCATGCAACATTATTCTACAGTATGTCTGCCATCAAGTCATTTTTCACGCATGATTTGGCCTGATTTTTAATCAAGCAGGAAGATAAATTATATAAATTATATGTAAAATGCATAGAATGGAGTGCTGATTTTCCAAAGATATGCCAAGGTCATGCATGTTAAGGATGTAGATTACTCAAAGTTAAAACCATATCATAAAATAGTATCTGTATTTTATTAATGTATTATTGGTGTTTTAGTCATTTAGTTGTGAAGCACATTGGTTAAATTTCTGGTTGTAGTAAACAGTGCTATAAATTAAATTGCTATTGCCATTTTAATGCTATGCTAATGCAATGTCACTGTGTTATTTGATTTACACATTTGTAAAGATTAACCTTAAATCATTAAATTACAAAGGAATTTCACCCTATCAGTTTCAAACTGTTTGTTAAAAAGGATGCATGCATTTTCCTCCGATACCTATGTTCACATTTTAATTTAATTAAGTGTCACCATGACAACTGTGGTTCTTGATAAAAAGTAAAAACAGTGGAGCTATGGGGAGCATAAAGGGAAAAAGAGGAAGAAAAGAAGTGTAATATACGTCATCTAAACCTGCTAATGAGGTGATACTGAATCGCAATCTTCATGCGCTTCTCTAAAATTAAATAAATAATCATTCACAGTGAATAAAAGTCTCGGTGGGCACTCTTGTGCTAACTTTGCCCACATCATCTTTCAACCTGACTAGAGTGTTTGTCTGATGTATATATATATATATATATATAAACATGATACACACACAATGTAAAATCAAACTACTGACTTGACATATGTCTACACTATCATGCATGTTGCACTATATCTGTACTTTCTTCTGCACTGGAAGCTCCTGTCGTCAACTCAAATTCCTTGTGTGTGTGTAAACATACTTGCTTTAAGTATACTTGGTTTAAATCTGAGAAGACCATTAGAGAATAAACACAGAATAGTTTAAAGCATATGTTATAAGTAGAACCATAGTCTACATGATTATCTTAAAATAAGATTTATTTTTTATTAAAAACTTGTCCCAGTAGAGTGGGACAAACAACTAATTCAGCGTATATGCATTTAATATTTTCAATAAAACCTAAATCTGTATAAATGTGTATCCTTTTTATAACCTGCCAAATCTGTTATGGACTGATAGCAACTTACAAAATCCTAAAATCCCAGAGGCAGGAAAAACAATAGATAACATGCTTGCTAATTGAAGGTTGTAAAAAGATAATTAAAGTAAGCTAAATCACACTTTCATTAATTAAATGTCAAGCTCACATATTCAGTTAGATGTAACCCTTCTTTATTTTGAACCTGACAATAATTCAGGGTATTAACTGCCTGGTTATCAATTATAATCATTGTTTTAAACAATGTCATGAACTCAGTGATTGCATTTTTTAATTAGAAATAATTTCAGGAGCTATCGGGAGAAAGAAGGAAGAACATAAAAAAGCAGCCATGTTATGTGAATCTGTTTAAAAATGATTAATGATTTCATGGTTTCCCTTTAAGCTTGTTGTGAACATATGTAAATGATCAGATACATTTAGCTAATTCACTTGCATTAATGTAGTCTAATATAACTTTCAGCAGTGGTGTTTCTGTTTGTATTTTGATGGTCTTCATGAAGATCTCAGTCTTCACTTGAGATGTTAGCAGTGGTGACTCTCCTATGAGAATTAAACCAGACAGATTTTTTAAACGTTTTATGTGTGACTGTAGCTGCAGATGTCACACTTACTGCAGTTTAAAAGCTTAAACTGTAAGACAGCCTATTATAAAAGTTTGTTGAAATCTCTGACTGAATGAGCATCCCAACCGAAGCAACACAACAATCTTGGCCCAACCAATTATTTGAGTTTGAAGCCTGACTTTCTGCTAGTATAACCAATGACAAATGCACTGTTTAGAAAACAAGTTTAAAGGCCTTCACACCAACGCTAACTAATTAGATAACTATACAGATAACTATATAGATAACGATATTGGCACCCACACCAGCACACAGTATTATCTGTTAATTCTAAACACAAGCATGTCTGCCGCTTTAAATTCTCCAGCTCGTGAGAACAGAATGGATTCTGATTGGCTGTCAAAATTTGTATCCTTCAGCTGGAAAAAAATTATTCTGAAAATGATTTCAACAATATTTTCCCTGTGCCTTTATCATTATCGTTGTGGTGTGAACTCTGCTATTCTTTAATATTGAGAAAGATTTTTAGAACTCTAGCCAAAATGCTAAAATCACTCACGTCACATTTAAGAGAGTCTGTTTTAAGCAGGAAAAATTCCAGAGCTAAAACATGAATTACCTCATAGAAGTTTCTTACTAGTCACAGACATACACTCAACAAAAATATAAACGCAACACCTTTGTTTCTGCTCTGATTTTTCATGAGATGGACTTAAAGATCTGAAATTCATTCCAGATACACAATATTACCATTTCTCTCAAACATTGTTCACAAATCAGTCTAAATGTGTGATAGGCAAATGGTGGTCACACCAGATACTGACCGGTTCTGAGTCCCCAGACCCCCAATAAAGCAAAAAACTGCACATTCCAGGGTGGCCTTTTATTGTGGGCAGTATAAGGTACACCTGTGCACTACTCATGATGTCAGATCAGCATCTTGATGTGGCCCACCTGTGAGGTGGGATGGATTATCTCAGCAAAGCAGAAGTGCTCACTATCACGCATTTACTATTACACGTTTATGAACAATGTTTGAGAGAAATGGTATCCGCAGTTTGCATGTTTTTTTCTGCTTGCATGTGTTTTATTCTGTTTGCGTGTTTTATTAAGTTTGCAGCGCGCTGAGTTCTCTTGGCCACCGTATGTATAGGTCATTCAGGGGTAATTAGGGTTACAGCTAAACCAACCTGGTCTGACAAAATTCTGTGTAATGACCACGGACTCTTAACGCAAAATTCAGAAAATTAAAAATTCCATGATGGGCTCACAGAAAGGATTACAATGTAAGTCAGTGACAGGCATGATCCACTCATGGATAAATGGATTAATTTTATATAAAATGTATAATTTTGTAGCACCTAGCCCCACCTTAACCCTAAACCTACCCACTTTTGAACAATATAAAACACACAGATACAATATCAGCGCAGTCACAGGTATTTATTACAAAAACTGACCATAAGCATAAAAAAAAAGCATTACAAAAAAGTTGTGTTGCATTTCAAGTTCTTTTGAATCCATAAGATGTCTTTATGCAAAGAAGAGAGTAAAATACAAGGTTTTAATCATTGAAATAGCTTATTTGCATTTCACAACAGCTTGACGTGATCGGTCACGAGACACACAAGAGCCAATAGAAATTTACAACCAAAGCTGACATAAGGATTCTCCTAGCGGCATTTTTTAATTTGCCCAAAGCAGCAGCTGCAGAGATGAGTCATGTGATAGAGTTTTGTCACAAATCAATCTGCCTCAGAAGAATTAGAATATTAATCCTTTTTAATAAATAATACCGGAAGTATCTGCCGGTTTATCTTGTGTTTAATAATGGATGGTAGGTTTTAAGGCAGGTGTTTGGTTACAGGCTCATAAATTTATAAATAAACTAATATAAATTTAAAAAAACAATATATACGCAATAATGGCAATATCTTTACCCATTATTTGAATCCAGGTATCCGTACCTGGATCACGGCTGATGCCTGTTGTCAAGATAAATTACTTCTAATTTTCTAAGATTCTGTGATACTAACACGGAATTATGCATTAAGAGTCCGTGGTCAATACACAGAATTCTGTGAGATCAGGTTGGCTAAACTCTACAGGGAAGTGGCTCCCCTAGGAAAAGAGTTAGGGTTAGGACCTAAGACGTAGGTTATAAGATAATTATATTTAGCAATTTACTCTCATCAAATATATAATAACACATTATACTCAAAAGTTTGTGGAAACAAAATATTAATTTTAATAGTTCTTCTTACCTGCAGCAGGAAGTCAAACAAGGCAAGCCGCCCCCACTCTGAATGATGAACTCCCACACAGCTTGTGAAGTTCAGTGGCACCTGAGTACCACACCTGCTCTGAAGTAGAGTCTGATATTGTGGCCAAGTGAGTGAGAAAGAGTTTTGGTCATTCTCAACATCAGACAGATGTTGGATGCTGGGATCCCACCATATTACTGCTCTGGGAGATCCATTGGTGTACTTGTATGGTAGAATCTCACTGTGGAATGTTCTCAAAACTGAGGGCAAGCTCCGGTTCAGGCCCAGAACTCTGTCTAAGTGAAAGGCGAACACCTCAAACCAGTCATTGGGACGTTTTATGAGAGCACAGCTTCCTGTCTCACAGCGTGTGATATGATTGTGCCCTGCAGAAGCAAAGATGTCTTTTTTCTCACTAAATTCCACCCGAAGCACTTGTCCATGGCCCGGAAGCCTGGCTTTACTCAACACAGTGCCTCTAGAGAGAAGTGCCATCTTTTTTATGTCTTCCTCATTGAACCAGGGTAGAGACTCTGCTTTGGTTTGGTTCCAGTTATCAATGAAAGTCTCATCAGAGACCGTCATACACCAATCCTTGATGCCAGCCTCTTCTGGAATCCTGTGTTTGGTTTTTGCTCTGAATTTGGGCCTTTTCCTCTCAGACAGCTTGGCTTCTCTTTCATGTATTCCTGTTTCTCCAGGGGCCTGTTTCAGTTTTACCACCTGCTGTGCATCAGAGAACTGCCCCACAAGCCTCTTTGCTTTGGCTTCATCTGGAGTGCATTTGTGCCTGCCAGTCTTGTTGTTTGGGCGGAGGCTTTGGATGCTGACAGACTGAGGGAATGCTGGGTCATGTCTGGAGCGAAGAAGATGGATGGTTGAGTTGGAGTTGCTGGTATTTCCTAGTTTAAGGGCTCGCCCTCTTTTTTTGGCACCAGCTTCAAATGCCGAAACTGGACGTTTGTTTATGTTCTGAAGATATTGTTCCTTTTTGTTTGCTTTACTCTTTGCAGGCTTTTCAATGAATGCTCTTTTTCCAGAGGTAAATGATAATTGGTGATGGCTGACCATCAGGAGATGTTTGCCAGAATCTTTAATTTCAGAATTCTTCCATGTTTTGTTGTGTTTATATAAAGATGTTGGAAGATAATTTCTCAGAGACAACTTCTCGACCAGCCTGCTGGGTTTGTTGTTGCGGGGGCCCCTTATGTTCAGCCTGCTCGGCTCAGTTTGGAAGGGAGGAAGGGTGCATATCATTACCACCGAAAGACTGAAGAGAAACAGGAAGACCACCACAAACCGACATTTTAGTCTGAACTTCAACCACACTCTTAAAGCCTGCAAGACACAGCAGAGAAGGCAGTGGTAAAGACAAACGGTACAATAAAGTAAGCAAGCAAGTCGTAAATGTCAAAGTGAACAGGGTTTGTGATTAAGAAAAGCAGTTTGGATTTCAAGGAAGGTAGGGAAATCTAAATAAGGGAATATTTTTAGAAATCTGGTTTTTGAATACACATGCTTCAGATTAATTTCACCCATTTCCATATGTGGTTAAGATTGACTTTGTGGCTTTAGGCTAGAGATTTTCCATATGTGTCAATTCCATTCCGCACTTCAGGTTCTACAATATCAGACTGGAATGTAGACTGGATCTTTTCCAGCTGTTAGTTTTATGGAGATATGCCGAAGAATTAATCAGTCTGAATATAGGAAGTTTGATTTAAGATTATTTTTATCATATTCCTAGCATGAATAATTACACAGGATCTGAAGAATGTCACTGCATTTGGCTTGTTTTTGCAGCATTCTCTAATTTTCCTGTCCCAGCCTTGACCCATTCTAAATTGGACGAAGCCTGTCATTTAAGGTTTAGAAGAGGTACCAATCATCCCCAAACTGTACACACAACTGTGAAAAGTAAAATATAGGCTGCTGCAAATTAGAACGTTCGCTGACCGCGACAAACAGTGTTAGGTGAACTTAGCTAAAAAGCTACCCGAAGTATTCTAACAAGAGTGAAGCTCTTTTTGAAAAAGTCCAAGTTGCTATTAAAAACTTAAGATATTTAAAGGGAGGATTTGTAAAAATACAACCATACTTTTATATTTTGTATCATTTAATCAGTTTTGTCTTGATGAAAGTGTAAAATATACTCACTAGTCTTTTAATCTATACTGACAAATGTATTTTTACTTTACAACATTAGTAAAAATTAAGTTTTAGATCTAGGAAACCTAAGAAAATATGCACACATATAGACTATAGAAATATATTACTTAATAACAATATATGTTTGTTTTTAATACATTTTGCAGACATTAAAATCTCAATATAATGGCATAAATATGTGCGTGTCTGTGAATACTATAAACCATGATACATAAGTGCAATGTATTTCCACATATATCTGCTGGAAAAAAAAAAATCTCAATACTGTGAGATCTCTCCCTCCTGGCTGACATTTTTATGACTTTAGCAGATAGCACCTATGAAAGACTTCTATTATGCTTTAGTTTAAAGAATGCCCTGTCTGCAATTTCACAAGGCTAGCACACACAAAATGTGAAGTTTCACACAGGTTAGGGCCTGTTTGAGTGATAACTTACACACAAAATATGAGTGAAGGCAAGTGGATATCTAGGTCATGATTATGCATGAGGAGATCATGCAGTTTTCTGGCTGATAGGATGCTGGATTTGTAGAATAATGAAATATAATTTCTTTACCTATTCATTTGTTAAGTCTCCCAAAATGCATAATAAACATGCATTTAGTCCCTGTGTCCTCATATGAGGTTGCAAGGTATTAAGAGGTTTTAAGCATTATTCAATATAAATATTGTCAAAGCAGCTTTACAGTAATCAAATAATAAGAGATGTGTAGTGCACGGCTTTTATTTGAATTTACAGGCTTTAGATTTCTAAAAGAACTTTGTTTCTTTCCAACACATTTACAAAACATATTAACAGCAACAACAAATTAGTTCCACAAAGGAAATCTTTAAATGCAGGTCAGCGTATTAATGGTCAGTCAGAGATTCAGAGAGAACCCCTCAGCAATTCACATTTTCTAGCAAACTATTAGAAAAACAACTCACTGAAGTCACAGTCTCTCGCTGATCCAGAGACACAGAACATCTGCCAAAACCAATAAAACAAAACCTTCACAATCATTAACAAATCTTACATCTCTTAAAGTATAAAGTGTTTGATTACCCAATGGTGAGTGTAAGAAACATTGACTGGATGTTCAGGTGGTAAAAAAAGGGTTGAATTTATGGCTACGTATAGGGAAACTCAAAATAGGCTGAACTTCATGCTAAAAGTTGTTGTGTACGTGGTTTAGACGACCCTTGAAAAAGAAGTGTCTCGCATTAAGTCAGTACTGATGTTAACACTTAAGCATATTGACACTATGGTTTGTTGAACTGGAAAACGCCAACAACACAAACAAGTATGGCAAAGACATCACACTGTTCAACAAGGCAGCAATCCAAGCACAACAAACACAGCGAGACAGACTGAGACCATGAAGAGCAATTACTCAGACAAGTATAAATGTTTTGGGGAAAACATGTTCACATCATAAAACTATTGTGTTTTTTCCGGGTCTTACTTTCACAGACTACGCCTTCATGACTCAAAACACTGTATAAATCAGTTGCTGGTGAAATAATGGAATAAGAAAATAAAGGATTAATAAAAACCAAATAGTTAATAGTTATAATAATATAATAGCATATATTATTATATAGTAATACTTCTGTTTTTTTTCTTCTTTCTTATCTGCTCAATTCATTTAGCACATCTAAGTTCATTTCTCATAAAAAGTTGTTAGCTATTGTACAAGGTGGTGTTTGAATGAATTTTTACAATGTGATACATACAGAAATTTACATTTTTTTGAGAAAAAAAACTAAAAATCTTAAACATAAGGTAACACCTCTACCCCCTAAACTTTGTGGCAAATCAAATGAAAACGTACAAAAAAACGTGCAAACTTGAACAAATTAGCCACCAACTCACCCAAACTGCCACGTGTGTTGGATTTAGAAGTAAATGCAAGTATACTAAAACGCAGTTTAATCTTAAATAGCTCACTCGTTTTCCTAAAAAAACAACACTGAAATGGCAGTTTATCAAGCTATTCTTGGAAGATATGGCACAGCAAAAGAAAACTGTGACACTCTCACTTTTAAGCACTAATCCAGGAGGAAAACAGACGAAAATGTGTAAAAGAAAAAAGGAAACAGTATTCTATGGAAGTTATTGTTTCCACACAGTCAGAAAATGTGCAAAAAGTGTACCTTTAGGGGTACTACAGCTTGTCAGTACCCTTAAAGGGAAACCTTTGTACCTTTTTTTTTTTTTTTACCACTAATAAGTATTAGTACCTATGCACCTTTAATATATATTTTTATGGTATAAATATGAACTGTTTGGTGTAAAGAATACAAAAGTGTCCCTTTGAGGGTTCTGCCTCAGTAACAAGCTGATGTATCCTTAAAAATACATTGTTTGCCCTTGTTTTTCTGTGATTGCACTCTCTCTCTCGCTGGCCCTTCTCACTGAAAATAAATTATGATCTTTGGGGTAACTCCTTCCCAGCAGCTCCCAGCTGTCCTCTCTCACATCAGCTGCTGTGTGTCTACAGTACATCATAGAAATAGGATAAGCGGTTTGTCCGTGAAAATGTCTTTTAGTGCTAGAAGCCAAAAATGGCGATGGATGAGGTAAAATTACTGTCTGTGAAAATCAACATGTCACAAGTGCTGTCAGCAGAGCTTAAAGGTGAAGTGTTTACTTTTTTTTAAATTAAAATCCCTTTTGCTATCCTAGATTAATATGCAGAGACAACTATAAGCAAGCTATTAACTCTGTTGCAAAGTCTTGTTTATTCAAACAAAACAGCAACATTTGTGAAAACCAATGGCTTCTGTGACTTTATAAAAGTTTAAATCAAGCAAATATTTAGGAAACTTGAAGTTGTTGAGCTAGTTGTCTGTCAAGTCATACACTGTGAGAGTGTAGGCACAAACAGAGGCACAGAAAGTGATAAAATGTTCAGGTTTGTGGACGTCGCCTTATTACTACTAATAAAGAAAATACGGTTGCCAATCCCAAATGCAGGCCTGACAAACGTATTCTGCCGCTGTGTGAATGTATCCAGTGTGTAGATTAAACAGGCAACAAATCACACTCAAAAACACCATTAAATGTATGGTATTAATATAAAATTGTCATGTTTTGCCGCAGGACAGCAGTACATTTTGCAAGTAAATGCAAGTAAATTTTCTATCATAAATATGTACAAGACAAGACTTTAATAAGACTATGAATGTGAATATCAGGAATAGCAATGCTGGTATAGTGTGTACAGATAAATGAATACCTCAATTTTTAGTACACACTACAATGATAAAATAGCATTTACAAATTTATCCTCTTTGGAGAATGTCTTCAAAAACACTGTGCAAAGGCCAAAACATAATGAAAAAGATACAAAAATTTCCAAATTTATTCAGATTAATGTTGACTCACAATAGACCTAGATGAAAGACCAGGGAGTTGAAGCTTCCTTAATAAGGTCCACAACTACTGAGTACCATAGCGGTCACTGTCGCTATGGTTACTGGTAAGGAATACAGGCTTGACTCCTGTTGCACGTTCATACAGACAGAATTCTGAACACAACTGTAAGCTGTTGTGTGAATGACACATTTCGAAACTCACCTATAAAGAAAATATGGTTGCCAATCCCAAATACAGGACTGGCAATCGTATTCTGCTGCTGTGTGAAGGTATCCAGTGTGTAGATTAAAGCCAGTGTGTATATTAAAACTGGCATCAGTCCAGTATATACACATACCCTTGCAGCTAACATGGTTCAAAGAGTTGCAACTTTTTGATGAATGAAGAGTTTGTAGAGTGTCAAACTACTTCCCAACATCTTTCTCTGTCATGTGCAAGACAAAGGAAACAAACAAACTGCCAGCAACTGATAGCTTGATTATGGCAGTTGCATTAGAGATCTGAATGAACATCTTCTCATGACAACAGAGAACAAAGACTCACTCAGTGCTCAGATGTAATTGGGAAAGATGGTGCTTTGAGCCCCTTCAGCTGCAGTACATATCGCTCTGCCTCATCCAGTCGTTTAAGTTCATATTCATTAACAAAAGGATATATATATATCATTTATATTTTATTAAATAATTATAATTTAAATAATGTATAATTTATTTAAAATAATTTATTTAAAATTTTAAATTAAAATAATTTATTTAAAATTATTTACATTTATTTAAAATGTATCAACACTGTGAGTGTGTGTGTGTGTGTGTATATATATATATATATATATATATATATATATATATATATAATGCTTGCATTCAGAAACTCTGTAGGCCCCTATGACTAAACAAAAAGTGTAATGTCAGCATAGCAACATCTTCCATAGCATGACCGGCTGTGGGAAAACTCTGTTTGATGTATGATCTTTCATGCATTGTGCAAAGGTCAGCATTACCCTCTACCCATATACTGTAAGAGGATATGCAATACCGTTGCATGCAGAAGCCAAGAAGGTTTGAGGGAGAGGAAGGTATGGTGAGGGAAAGATTGAGAGAGAAAGACAGAGGAAGAAAAAGAGATCAGCCATCTGCTGCTGTGTCTGTCCTACCTCAGAGTGTCATCAGCCGAGTGTCTTTCTTATTATGGAGCAGATGCTTTTGACACTATAGTGTCATCCTGAAATATATAATGTGTGCTCTGTGTGTGTTGGATGAAAATGTGTCACTGACAGTCTGCTGCAGTCATTTATATTCACACACAAAACAACAGAGAAAAATAGCATAAACCGATATTAAAATAAGCAACAGGCTCTTGTGGCCAAAGCTTTAGTAAGCTATAAACATATCACAAACTATGCATTAGATACACACAATAAAACGTTATCAGTAACAGAATGAGAGCAGGCTGTAAATATCTGATAGGCTAATTAATAATGTCTCACAATGCACATCATATTAATTCTACTTAATTTATTATGGACTATATCATATCTTGACATTGTTTATTTAAGGTCTGCACAGAACCTTACAACATCTTGTGAGTGGTTAGGTGCTGAGTGTTATTTGAGTGGTTCCTGTGAGGCTTATATTGAGGCTAAATGTGAGCTAGCTAACACTGAAAAAAAAATCAATATTTATTATATAGACGTAAGAGTATTAGTACACTTAGGTATAGGGTAGGTAAGTTTCATAAATGTGAAATATTCTATACTCAGTATGACAGTAGGTGGACAACCAAAACGACTGTATATAGCAGACAGACTACTAATACTATAATGATATATAATTACAAAATCTTAAAATCGCATCTTTTTATGTGTACTGTAATGTATGTCAGTAATTGTGGCAGATGTATTTCCATGTTAGCATTAGCAAGTGGAGTGTAAATGTCTAAGAGAGTTGTGAGCCCTACACTGTAAAAGAAATCCTGTAGAAATTACAGTATTACTGGTACTTACTGTGGATTTAAATGTATGTTATTTATGGGTAACAGTTTGTTTAAAGATAAATTAACATTAAACATTAAAAAGTGTTTATCTTTTTTTATTATCTTTATTAAAAAATAAAATAAAAGCCTCATACAAAGCATTTCTGGGAACCAATAACAGAAAAAGGTTTTTGGCTTCCAGAATGATTTGCATGAGGCTGTTTTTAATAGTCTTATTCTGTAAAGAAACTGTTGCCTATTGATTATAAATATAAATTTACAGTAAGTTGGCATCCAGCTGCATAGTTACAGTAAATCTTTTTACAGTGTAAGTGACCTATGAGCAGCTCTGCCACTTGCTTTATGTAGACTTCATAAGACTTTATGTAACTTTAACCTTAATATTTTTGTTGTTGTTGTTTTTGTACTTTGAGAATTCTGATTAAAATAATTGCAAACAGCTGCAGCTGCCTTAAAAGGAGATCACAGAAGGGTGCTGACAACTAATGACACATTAATAACAGATTTTTATCAGGGTTTGCTACATACACATTAATCTGGATATATTTGAAAACAGTGTTTTCTTTTTGAAACACTCCCAGTTTTAGTGTTTTTCCTCACCCACACTTAAATTTCTCAAAATACCTCAATCACTTTACTGTTCATCTATAAAATGTGATAAAGCTCAGTGATATAATGGAAAGGGGCTACACATAATGACATACTCCTGTCATTCTTTTGGTGAAATTATTCAGTAAAATATTTTAGTGTTCACTAGGGGCCTGTTCCATAAAATAAGTTTATCAAATAAGTCAGGCTTATTTCAGTTAGTTAGAACAAAAATCAACTAAGAATAAGAAGACTTAAACCTGACGTAAACCTGGCTTATTAGGCAAACTTGTTTTATGAAAGCAAATTTACACTCACAAACACCATTAAATGTATGTAAAATTGCAAGTAAAGTAAAGTTTCTATCATAAATACTTTAATAAGACTATGAATGTGAATATCAGGAATAGCAATGCTGGTATAGTGTGTACAGATTTTTTTTTAATAACTTAATTTTCAACGTACAATGATTCTTGGGAGAATGTCTTCAGAAACACTGTGCCAGTGTTAATGCAAAGGCCAAAACAATTAAAAAGATGCGAAAATATCCAAATTTATTCAGATTAATGTTGGCTCACAATAGACCTAGATTAAAGACCAGGGTGCTGAAGGTCCCTTAATAGGGTCCACAACTATTGAGTATCACAAAGAAAATATCAGTACCTAGTTTGTACCTAGTTTAGAACAGAAAAAGAAGAACATCATGTGTATCTGGATGAACCCATGTAGTTCAGTAACAGGCTATAGAATGCCTGCTTGCAATGCCTCCAGAGCTTAACACAAATACCATCATATTTCTTGATTATTTAGTCTCTGACTTGCTCTAAAAGCTCAACAAAATTGTGTGCAGGTGCTGTTGCTCCATGGCAATTTTAGAAGCCATTATTACAATGTCATAACTTCCTCAGACAATCAATTCTAATTCCCTTGGTGGCTATCTCACTCCGCCATGCTCATTCACTGCTCACTGCTCATTGGCTGCCTCTGATTAACAGACAGACCAATAACATTGCAGAAATTACTTCCAGATAATATGTGAGTCAGAGTTAAGTCTCAATTTATGATGAATTTATTAACACACACAAACAAGCACACACACATACACACACGCAAATCAATATATAAAAATATAATATTCTTACGAAAACATTTGTATACTGTATATATGATGGTACTTAAAGGAATACGTCACCCAAAATTTTCAAGTATTTCCAAACCTGTATTATCATCTTGTTTTCTGCCAAACACAGGAAGGAAGATATAAAAAAAAAAATTGGTCAACATTGACTTCCATAGTAGGAAAAAAAAGTCAATGGTGACCCACAGTAGCCTGGTTACAAACTTTAAAAAAAAAAACTTCATTTGTGTTTTGTGTTCGGCAGAAAAAAAAATAAATGTTGGGTGAGTTATTCCTTTAATGAACACTGAGTGGTATAAATTTAGATTGTTACTGCATCTTCTCCAGCAGGGAATTTGCACAAATGCTGATTTTACATAAAAGAAGAAAATAGGTCTGATGTTCTTGACTATTGCTTGAGAATCTGGAACAGCAATACCTAAAGTTATCAGTAGGAAATACTGCTCCCTCAGGAGTGACTAAGTCAGCCAGGCAGTAACTGGCAAACTGGTTCTCCAGACCAGATGGCACAGATATTTCCAAGCATAGTTCCCTAGAAGAAGTGAATTCAAGATGTTCAACAATGAGTCCCATTTAGCAGATGTTACAGCATAAGTGCTGAATAAAATGCTAAACGTTTCAACCTCACCTGCAAATGCTTCATCTATGAAAAAGACTTTAGTAAATTGAAAGTGATGCGTGGTGCATTTTCCTATATTTTCATTATGGTTTTCAGAATCCCTCAATCTAGCAAATCTGGTGAAAACCATTTTGTTTTTGTGCGCTTGTAGAAAGATCTCATGAGCCAACACAAATAAAACAACAACATAAATACATACAAACAGGACCTCTAGAATTACTGCAAGCTTTGATGTGCATTAAAATATAAAAAAGGCTTTGTCATTGTTAAATGTCCTTTGATCTGAAAAGACAAGAAAAATCTGTCCAATCTAAAACTGGCAAGAAATCATAGATATACACATAGGCAAGATTAGAGAGCACAAATGAATTGAGACTGAAGGATGGCATTTTTAAACCAGACAATGCACTACAAATAGTGTATTGTCCACACTGCAAGGACCGCAGTTGGACAATTGCAGGAGCCTTTAGCATCCCGGTGTCTCCATGCCAACAAACATTAGGAAGGTTTGCCAGAATGAAAACCTTTTGCTCTTTCCAACTTGTAAGTGCCCAGGGTTGTTCAAAAAATAAATAATAATTTAAACATACAGCTTTCTGGCAAAGGTTTAGTGCAAAAGGGTTTGTTTCGCAGACAATAACCAAATCTCCTTGCGAGGTATGATTATTTGTTTTTGCTTTCAAAACACCTCGGTAATTTTATTAAAACAGGCTCACCTCCAGATGGACCTCAGATTCAATTGCAGTTTTTACATCTGGATGGCAGTGAAAACATGAAATATTTTGTCTCGCATATCTGTATGTATGCATTATTTCTGTGTCTATCATTTAGAGGCCTCTAAAAAGCTTTTCAATGGTCAGTCGTGCCATTCTGAGTTTATTATACAACAGTAATATGACATGTTTGTACCCCTAAAAGGTCAACTCTTTGGATTAGTAGAATATTACAATACAATATTCTGACTATGAGAAACTTTTAAAGAAACTTATTCTACTAACTCAAAACCTACCATAACAGTATACTCTGAGAGTTAGTAGAAAATAAGTTACAAAACAAAGTTACTTATAGTTAATAGGATGTCTAAAGTGGACTATCAAAATACAGTGTACCCCATGTTACTACTCTGCGGTACTAATATGCACCTTTTAGGGGTAAAGCAAAGGTGTCTCTTGAGGGTTCTGCTCTAGTCTAAATTGAAACATATGCTTTACATTGGGGTCCTGATCATTGTTTATTGCGATAACAACCGGCTTAATGTTCTACCATCTAAGAGTGTTCACTAAGTCCTGAATGCATGAGTGCCTCAAGTAGTGACCTATATCAAACATAACTTTACCTCATAAAACATTAGATTTATCTCAGTGGTTCAATTATCAGTAGATAAAGACCACATGCATTTGTCATGGCCTTCTCTGCAAATAATTGCAATTCAATGCTTGCTAACTGCAACCAAACCCTCACAGGCAGAATGCAATGATCTTTGGGTCTGCTGAGTCAGGAGTTTAACGGGGTCTGCTGAGGAGCTGGGATGAATGATTCAAAGAATTCCCAATGCTGAAAAACATTAGGTACTGTTGTTGTACAGCTTTTGCATTATTGACAAAGACTTTCCTGGCGAGTATAAATACATACATCAGAAGTCTGATCTTTATACACACAATGTGCTTTAGCATCATGTCCTGCAGAGAGCACTACTTTTGATCTGTTTGAGGACTATTATTGTTCACTGAATTCATATGAAACATTTAAAAAAAAAAATATTTTATCCAACTTTGTGAGCATTGTGAGTTAAGACAGTATTCATTCGTGCATTTAATAATTCACCACTGAACATGACCTGTGCAATACAGATTATAGGAAAGCAGTCAATGAGCAAAACTAATTATAGATAAATCACTCTGAAGTAGTATAATAATGAAAAGTTTGACACAATTGGACACTTACCATTATAAACACCACCGCTAGAAGTCTAATGCGTTTCGGCTGTTCACTCGCAGCATCAGCGCCACATCATCTTCATTCCTGTGCTCCTCATCCATGCAAACACAACATTATTCCTGCATGTAAACCTCCTTGAAGTTACCCACATTTTAAAAGGTCCGGTGTATGCATGAGATGCATCCAAAGTCACATTGATTAGTGACTTTCCCTGGGTTTATTCTTAAGTGCCCATTGCAAAGTTTCCAAAGTCTCAGAACAAAGCTCTGATCTCTAGCAACACGTTGCAGGAGGATGGTGGACTTGAGAAGGGAAAGCAGAGTATGGAGGTTTGGAGAGGAATGTGCTGTGTAACATGAGAAGAGACTTAAAGAAAAAAACACTCAGGAGATTTATTGTCCTGGGCTGGGCGCTTCTGGAGTTTACAGTGTATTGCTGATGCAAAAAATGTTATACAGTATGTTATCTTAATTTAATTTTTTTGTAAAATCCTCAGTCAGAAGACAATTAAATTTACTACGGTTACTCATTTCAGTCCAAGGACTTACAGCTACAGTTAATGTTGTGAAAACTTGGTGATAGTCTCCACTGTAATCTAAAAAAAGGAACAAAATGATGAAATGTTCTGAAACATTGTTTGAAGAAGATTCCATATAAATAAATAATGATTTCAGAGTACTAACAATAACAGTTACTTTGGTGAATTAGAGGAAGAAATGTAGGGCTTTGTAAAAACTGTTTCACTTAAATTTGACAAAGAAAATCATTTATATCGGTTGTATTCTTTAGAAAATATTTCACATTTTGGTTTACCATCGATAAAGAGTAGCATATGTCTAGAAATTATTTAATGCTTCTTGTATTTTAGGACTATACTGTCCTCTTCTGGTAGAATGCTGAGTTACAGTATAGGAGAAGATTGGAAACCAGGCGAGTACATTGAGTCATGTTGTTACTAAGAGTCCATTATTACTTTTTCTCTCTCTTTCTGTATAGTGCACATGGACATTGTTTGGAAGAAGAAAACCTAGTGGCGTCTCAATGAACAAACGAGGATCAAAGACAACAACTCCTCCAAATCGGCAGAGGAGGAAGATGCACAATATGTAAACAACTTTTTTTGTTATTTTGTTTTTCAAAATAGCCTGACATTTGCCGAAACACTCTGGATTTAAAAACCGTAAAAAAACAAACAAACAAAAAAAAACGTATGGATACTTGTTTTATTTTATTTTTAATATGATGTCTCTAAGACATCTAATAAAATCAAAGGCATGTCCATATGTGCTTTGTATACATTTGTTTGTATTTTTTTTGACTCACTAACTTTTGTCTTACTACAAAGAAAATGTTACATTATCATGTAAATGCTATGTTTAACATAAATACATTTTCAGATCTACAAACCGGATTCCAAAAAAGTTGGGACACTAAACAAATTGTGAATAAAAACTGAATGCAATGGTGTGGAGAT
>JAUYWG010000051.1:4931608-4981713 GCA_034779775.1 Enteromius afrohamiltoni
CATTTTCTCAGTTTAAACTTTTGTTCCGTGATTTATGTTCTATTCTGAATAAAATATTGACATTTGCCATCTCCACACCATTGCATTCAGTTTTTATTCACAATTTGTTTTGTGTCCCAACTTTTTTGGAATCTGGTTTGTATATAAAATATATTCATGATATAATAGCCTTTATTTTTTTCCTGAGCCTAGTTTTTCCTTTTTGCAGTAGAGTTGCGGTTCCTTTCTACTGTTGAACTGAACTGAGCTGGACAATTACCTCAATGAATCAATGCTAAACTGACTTAAACTGGAAAATTGACTATTGTTCTCTTTAAAGAGCTGTTTCACAGCCTAACTTAATTTTGATTACACTGCTGAAACAATGTTATTCTGTTTAACACTGTAGCTGCTATGACACAATCTGTATTGTATAAAGCACCATATAAATAAAGATGACTTTGCTTGTCTATATAAAAAGTGGCATATCATTCATTTTAATTACTTTAATAGCATTACAAGCCAAATGCCAAGATCATCAGTTGAAATACATAATCACCAGTCCTCACTGCACTGTCATTAACAATCATAACATTTATTTAGAGTACTATGACATATTTCATCCAAAGACAATGTGTGCTGAAAAGCACATGCAGAAATATACGTGTACAATACATAAGGGATGATGCAGTTGAATGAGACAAACATTAGATACAATACACAATCAAAACATTTACATGACCTAGTAGATACTTTTTACTGCATATATGCTACAATTTTTTCTTTGTCTTAGTGTTTTCATTCAAATCCACAGTACAATACTTTGCTACTGCATTCCTGGACTAAAAAGACCTGTACACTGCCTTTTTTTTTGGATAGAATGACATTGAATACAGGTTTTAAACACATTTAGTGTTCACATCAGGTGTCTCTTTTTAACCTCAGCACCGCTGGACCTTCAAGACCTTCAGGATCTAAAATTAATACCTTTCTTTAGCAGGTACATCTGCACTGACAAATCAGCTTCTCTCCTGGTTTGCAAAACCTCCCTAAGTGGGACACTAGTCCTACAGACGAGAACTCAGTGCAGTATAGACAAGAACTCGGTACAAAAACCTCAATAACAAAAGCGCACCAGCGCAATGACGAGGTATGTGAGGGTGATGATAGTCAGAGCAGAGAACAGCAGGAGGAGCCCAGTGAAGAGAACGTTGTTTATGGGTAGCTTGATGATTTTCCCTTCGGCTGGGATCATGTTGGAAAGTGCAAGCATGTAGCCCAGGGACCAGGCTATACTGGTCTTATTTACCTGTGAAACACAAAGAGACATATGGAGAGGTCCAGTTCACTCCAGGGTTTTGATAGACAGAACTGATTTGCTGGAGGGAGAGAGAATATCTTTGGCAGATATTTGACATTATAGATACCGCACATACTAGATTTTTTCTTCCTTAAAAATCAGGTGCTAAGAAATCCAGGGACTATTGCTAAAAACTAATGCTCTATCGTATGTGAAAAATGCCCTACACCAAATCCAACCCTAAATCTACAACAGATGCAAAACTGATATAAAAAGGCATTTGTTGATGCAGTCGTCTCATTTCCACTAATTTCATTCAGATTTGACCTGTTAAGTCAAACTGTAGTTACAACAAATTTTAACCGGTGCTCCTCGCCTCTCAAGTACATCTCTGTACTCCATTACTGAACAAACCTACCGTCTATAAAAACACATAGATATGAAGCTGGATATGTGTGATGCTAACATTCAAAAGGTCAAGGTCCGCCTATGAGACCGGTTGACCGACATATCAAACAACCAATCACAGATTGTTTTGTTCAGTGTCATTTCGAGGCATGGACATTTCACCACAATCCTGATATACGCTCATTGTCACGTAAAAATGATGACTTTCTTTTTTCGTGAGTGAGTTTGGCATCATGGCAACTTTGTTTCCATGCAGAATGTTAAAGAGCGCATCACACATCTCCCAGAAATCCTGTACGGTTCAACCAATCTGATGACAACTTTGAAACTTCTGAAATGCAACTTTTGTGTGCCATAGGCATCAGATGTTATCCAGTGCTCAGTAGGCGTGACATCTGAGGTTGAGACTATGTTAAGCATTACATTTTAACCCATTTAAACGTATATGAGTGACATGTCTTGGTTATTCTATAGTATTTGATGTTTCATGTTCCTGTCATGTGTACCTTGCCCTTATGTGATCATGTCATGTGCTACTCTACTCTGTGTGTCATGCTGTGATTGGATGTCTTGGTCATGTGCCTTATTTCCCATTGTTTGGTTTGTCATGTAACCCTTATTTTTTGGTATTTATAGCCCTCATTTTGCTATTCGGTGCGTTCAAGATGCACCACACTAGCCTGCCACCGGCTGGCAAGAGCAACCCCTTGCAGTCGGGGGAGGAGTAAAGAGGAGTGTCAGGTCAGACACTTATAGGTTTCCATAGAGTGCTGAATCAACGTCATCATGGCAGACCAAGCCATATATATTTACCATATTGCCTACTCATCATTTTCATCATTAATGTGTTGTTTGAATATCAGATATTCTATATAAAGATTGATTATATACAGGAACTAAAAAAAAACAAAAAAAACAAATATTGTGTTTGTCGTCACATAAACTGACCAATGAGAAAAAAATGTGTCATCAAGGCTTTTGCAGCATTTTGAGCAAGTGCAGCGCCTGACCAGTGCGGCTGCTCTCATGGTACTTTGATGGCGCATGTGATTGAAAGGCGGCTGCAGCACCAATCAAAGTCAGACAAATTATCTTACCAGAATGCATTGTTTTGTAAGGTGGCAGACAATTCTTGCGGCGCCGCGTTAAGTTGAACGCACCTATTGTCTCTTGTCATATACACTCTATAGTATAGTATAGAGTTTGTGTTTCTGTTCATTCAAAGTCAAGTCTGTTAAAGTCAAGTTTGTTCATGTCATGTCAAGTCATGGTCTTTGGATATCACTTAGTAAAACAGTTTTTTTGTAATGAGATTAGTTAATTTGAAAACCAGTAAACAGTAAAAAACAACAACAACAAAAAAAATATATATATATATATATAATCTATATCAGATTCCTGCATGAAATTGTGAATGGTTCGAAAAATCTGCTAATTGTGCTTAATCACACACTAAGTGATGTTGACAAACATTTCGGGAGGAGCTCTGGCGCAATGATTAGCTACAGCTGTTTCCAATCCCCTAATCAGTCTCAGTCAGTCAAATTCATAGGCCTTCTCCTTAAATAGGCCCCCTCTTCCTCCCTTCTTCATCTCGTTACGCATCCCTCCTCCACCCCTTCTCCACTGTTATATGGCGTTTTCCTCCTGGGGGCGAGCGGGATTCGAGCCGGATGTCGAGCTCAGCTCTGGTTAGGGTTCTACCCCCTAGGGTTCCATCTTCTAGGGTTCGGCATTCGCCGACGTTCCGGCTCGCTCACCGGACAGCACCCCAAATATGCCTAATTGTTATCATAAGCGCAAACTCGTGCAACATGAAATGTACCTCTCTCTGAAAATTTAGATTTTTCCAGTTGTCGGTGTTGAACTTGTACCCATCTGCAAGGATGCTGTGCACATAATTTGCAGAGTAGCAGTAGGACTTTAGATGGATGTCTTTGAAGTCTTTGATGGATGTCTTGAGCTAAAGGGGGTCGAGATGCATTAAAAGGTAGGTTTATTGATTTTATACATGAATCAAATCTACACAAAGAATCATTTCTCTCAGTCTATATTTTACTGCCAGTCATGATTATGCAGTTGGTCAATACTCACAGTTTTCCAGTCCTTTGAGCAGAACACTTTCATGTTTGTGTTGAATGTATCCATACTTTTGGAGCCCTCCACTTTAAGAGCCAAAGCAGTCCAGTAGAAGCCTGCATAAGCCTAAGCAAAAATGGCATAATGTTTGATCACAATAACATGCAAGAACTATTGACATTCTACATTAATAAGGTTCAACTATACCATAAAAGCACCATATTTGATTTGAGAGTTGCATTACATTATTGAGATCACACTGTATCTACTGTATTTATCTACTGTATTGCACTATTTAACTATTTAATTGCGCTATTTATTTTTATTTTCCAAAATTTCACCTTTGCATCCATACAAAATAATAGCAGTTTTGGGTAAACTATTTTAGTAACTATTTAATTTAAAGACCAGTTATCACTATTAACTAGTTGTTTATCAGCATGCATATCATTGGCTGTTGATTAGCACAAATTAATGCCTTATTCTGCATAACCAAATTTTATATCCCTTACTCCTACCCCAAACATAAACTTAACAACTACCCTACTAACTATTAATAAGCAGCTAGAAATTTATCGAACTCTTAGTTTGTATTACCACTATTTACAATATGCAGCTAAACTAAAAGAAATGCCTACCATGAAATCTCCACTGAGTGGTGGTTGATAAACTCCTTCAAAGGAACAGTTTTCAGCTCCCTGGCAGGATGTCAGTTCAAAGATACTCCTGACCAAATTTTTGCACTGTTCAGGGTTACTCTGTCCAAAGAAAGTAATAAATCTCTTCGGGTTATACTTCGTTGGAAGATCATTCTTTGTACATTCACTGCTAAAAACCTCCTCTGCAGCCATGGAGATATTATAGCCAGAAGGATAACAGGGGTGCTTCAGATTAGTCCAGTTGGTGGATTCCTGAAAAAGAGAGAGAGAGGATGATAATGTTTTAGACAAGTAATGTTCAACTTTCTTGATTAACGTTTTAATTATAACCTTTATATTTAATGCATTATAAATGGAAAATAAGAAAAGGGTATGATGCATTATAATTATACGTAATGTGCTTTATATCTTATTAATAATTACAACAATGTAAAATACATAGTGTAACAATGAATTGATAAGTGTTATAATGTATTAACTGTGGTTACAATTACTAATGAGATTGTACAATGCATTATAACATGCATTGCAATTCATAATTAATGCATTAATGCTCATTTGATAAGGCATTATGCATGAAGGCTTTCAATCAATCAATCACTTTTATTTATATAGCACTTTTAACAAAACAGATTGTAGCAAAGCACTGAACATTATCAAATAGGAGAACAGAGTGATGGAAATGTATATGTGACAGATCATTCAAAATAGTGGGAACCATAAGCTGCGTTCTTTATTTGTGGTCAAACAGGCAATGGTCAAATAACAGGCAATCCGAAACAGCAGAGACAATCTGTAGTAGTAGTTAATCCAGGCAGAAAGGTCGGGGCAGGCAGCAATAATCAAGAGTCCAATAAACAATCCGAATGAGAACTAGAGAAACAAAAGAAATAAACGCTCAGAAATGACTGCGGGGCAAATCAAGACTTCGCAAGGTGTAAGCGTCACTGTTTATATAGTGCATGAAATGGCTGACACCTGGCAGTGGAATCAGCCAAGGTATGTGGGGATTTAGAGTCCGGGTAGGAACATTAAAACTCCAGTGAAGGTTCCCGCTGCTGACTTCCAGAGAGAGCCACGGAGGTGCGGTTTGGGACAGAGCCCCTCCCCTGTGAGCGGCTCCGGAAACAAGGTTGTTGACGACGCCGAGGTCTGCCACGAGGTCTGGGGGCTGGCTTTTTGGGATGATTCCGATGAAAGGTTTCGGTGAGAGTGGGATCAAGGATGTCATGGGAATTATCCCATGATCTCTCCTCAGGTCCGTAGCCCTCCCAGTCCACCAAGTACTGTAGCATTCTGCCTCGGTATCGGGAGTCCAGAATCTCCTGGACCTGGTAGATATCCTCTTGATTTTGAGCCAGGGGAGGGAAATCGGTAGCTGCAACCTCGTCCTGGTCCCTCTCTCCCTCAGGTGCAGCAGCGGGCTTGAGCAAGGAGACATGAAACGTAGGTGAGATATGGAATTCAGGTGCCAGCTCTAATCTGTATGACACTGGTGTAAAAACCGAGAAACCTCTGTAATTCTTTTAGATTTTGGGGTTGAGGCCAATTCACGACTGCCAAAACTTCATCCATAGCCACTCCGTCTGAGCTGATGATATATCCGAGGAAGGAAATCTTGGTCTGATGGAATTCACATTTAGACATTTTAGCATAGAGCTGATGTTCGAGGAGTTTTTTAGGTGCCATTCTAATGTGTTGGACATGGGTGGCATAGTCTTCAGAGTAAACAAAGAATATCATCTATGTAGACTATTACGAACTTGTTCAACATGTCTCTAAAAATCTCATTAACCGATGATTGAAAGACAGCAGGGTTATTGGACAGTCCGTAGGGCATTACCAAGCACTCATAATGTCCATTGGTGGTGGAGAATGTAGTCTTCCATTCGTCCCCCTCTCTGATGCGGATGAGATTAGAAGCACTTTGGAGGTCCAGTTTGGTGAAGTAATGGGCTGATCTTAACTGTTCCAAGGCAGATGGCACTAGAGGCAGGGGATAACGATACTTGATTGAGATTTAATTCAGGGCACGGTAGTCAATGCAGGGTCGTAGGCCACCATCTTTTTCTTAACAAAGAAAAACCCTGCTGAAGCAGGTGAAGTGGAGGTGCAAATTAATTTTTGAGTAGGTGTTAGGAAGTTAGCATGACAGTAATCTGACCAACAGATGACGGGGTTGTGTAGCTCCATCATCTAGGATGATGGGGTGATCGGGTGAATGGATACATTGGAACTGAATTTTTTTTAGAGTTGAGTGAACTGGAAAACAGGGTGAGAGGAGTGGTTTGTGTGGTGATTTACCCAGATGCTAATGGTAGGCCATCGAGGGCTGCCACAGTCACAGTAGGGGAACATGAAAGGAGAGTGAAACCATATTTAGTGACAAAGTTCTCGTCAATGAAATTGCCTGCAGCACCTGAGTCAATGAAGGCTTTGGCATGAATTTCATGATTATCATGTGAGATACTGACATCCACTCTCATGGCAGAATTGATAGAAACTGCACCCTCCCGGTAGGTTTTGGTTCGTAAAGGCCGCGTGGGACATGTAGCCCGAAGGTGTTCAGCTAGGCCGCAGTAAAGACAGAGATTGTTCTGTATGCATCTCTCACATTCCTCCAGAGTGAGTTGAGCAGAGCCGATCTGCATGGTAGGTAGAGGTGCGTTGGGGTTTACGGGAACGAATGAGGTGATCAGTTCTGATAAGCTGTATTCCTCGAGAGTCTTATCTTGGTCACGGCTGGCTAGTTCTGCTTGGAGGTCATCTCTTAAACCTCTGCGATAAATGGTGAGGAGCGGGTCACTGTCCCAGCCTTTTTTGAGCGGCGATGGTTCCAAAAATTTATGGTGTACTCTGCAGCTGTAGATGAGCCCTGCTTAAGCATCAGTAGTTCATCCTTGACATCTCGACCATCCACAGAATGATCACTTGAGAAGTGAACAGATCAATAATATCTTAATGTCGTCCTCAGAGAAACAGTGAGATTGTTGATTTATGTAAATCTCCCACTGAAGTAAGAATCCATCGCACTTGCCTGCATCGCCGTTGTATTTTTCAGGGAGTGAAAGGTGAGCTGGACTGATCAGAGTGGTGGCTGTGGTGGGAGCGGGCGGTGATGTTGGCAAATGCTGGTTTTGGGCGACAGTAGCAGTTGTTAATGCCAGAATGGAGTTTACCAGCTGCTCGTTGAGAGAGGTTAACTTCTCCAGTTGTGACTGATGGGAAGCTAGCAAGGTTGCTTGGCGATTCATCTCACCCATGACTTGATATAACGCCGCTGGATCTGAAGACGGCAAAGTCTTCTTTATTCGTGGTCATACAGGCAATGGTCAAATAACAGGCAATCCGAAACAGCAGAGACAATCCGTAATCATAGTAGTAAATCCAGGCAGAAAGGTCAGGGCAGGCAGCGGTAATCAAGAGTCCAAAAAAACAATCCGAATGAGAACCAGAGAAACAACATAAATAACTGCGGTGCAAATCAAGACTTCGCGAAGTGTAAGCGTCAAGTCACTGTTTATATAGTGCGTGAAATGGCCGACACCTGGCAGTGGAATCAGCCAAGGTATGTGGGGATTCCAGTGAAGGTTCCCGCTGCTGACTTCCAGAGAGCCACGGAGGTGCGGCTTGTGACAGAATAATTACGAGATTAAACTGTTTATTTATTAAATGCAGAGAAGGTCTCTGTAATCAAAACACTGATAATCACTAGAAATTAGGTGCCCCCGACTAAGCAAGCCAGAGGCTTTAAGTAAAGTGTTACCTTTTTGTAATGATAGGTAATTGGTCATTAAAATAGTTAATCATTAAAAATATTAAAGTGAAAATCTCGTTCTAAGCTCTGGCCATTATTATTTGGTTTAGCTTGTTTATCCTTGGTTTATCCTTTTAAACGAATGGGCTGGCACATCGACCACGAAACGCTCCGAACTGTGGCTCGTGCTTAAATTTTTTTCCCAGACTTTGGTTACACATTTTCTGATCAGCAAGCTCAGTATGGTTAGGGAAAGATAAGGTGCACTCATGGCCGCACTACACTATACACTAATACACTAATAACACTAATATTTGTATACACAGGACATATGTTGTTATTACTAAACATTAAGCAATGCACTACAGCTACCGTGAGTTTCAAATAATATCTGCCACTATTTGCATTACATATAAATAACAATTATCACTTTATTAATATGAACATTTCTGGTAGAAATCAGTAAAAGTTAATGAAATTCCCTTCTGCTGTATTTTTCAACCCTACATTAAATGGATGATTTTGAGATGCAGTTTGTACAAGTATTGACATGGCAACGACCATTTCCTAAATAAAACATATGTATATGTTATGGAATAAGCAATAATTCAGATTAATTCATTTCACAATGACATGAGTGTATGCTACCTTTGCAAGTTTGGCCAAAACTCTCTTCTCAGCTTCATTTTTCCCGTAGCAGAGGAAACTGTGAGTATAGATGTTGTATTCATAGCCATATAGTGAAACCTTAATGATATCTTCACCTTTGGCATCATCAGATGTGGCAAAGGCAATCTGGGTGGAGGCTCCACCCAAATCCAATGAGCCAACTGTCTTAGCTCCATGAGGATGCACCCAGGCATTCCAGAGATTTTTCTATAAAACAAACTGAAGTTTAAAATTTTTATAGTTCAATAAAGCTCTGTTTTCCCTGCTTTTTGCTTAAATTCAATACCGTGTCATAAAATGACTGTGCTTAATATACTGTGGCTAATGTATCTTTTACTTTTAATATAGTAAGATTCTCTTCTAAATGTGAGAATCTTGTATTGCAAGTGTTGTAAGATTAAAATTAACTAAACGCATCCTGAGATTTTGCCTAGATCCAAATAACAAAATTGTAAAAAAATGAAAAGATCCCCCTGCGCAGTAACACAGCCCATGAACTGACCTCTAGAAAGTTTCCCTTCAGGTAATTGACAGTTATCCAGCCATAAAGACCTTCTTCCTGTCCAGAGATAATGGAAGCATTTTGAAAATTGAAAGGGAGAGAGCTAAGGTAGTTCTTGATGTCTTTCAGAATACCGTTAGATGTCTCTTCATCTTTCATACTGTGTAAAAAAAAAGATATCGTAAAGATATGGCATGCATTGTGTCAGATTAACTTTGTGGCAACTATAGATTTACATATTTGTTGATTGATTCAAAGTTATTTGTTATTTGAGAAATAACACAATTGAAACGCTTTGGATCTCATTTTAACTCTCTGAATGTGCAGGGTATATTGAATAAATCTATGTCATTCATGTTCTCTTATCTATTGCTAAACTATTGGTATCGCAATAAACGGCTCAAATGACCTACACTAGACCTACCCATAACTAGGATTTAGACAAATAAGTGAGGTTGTACGAATTTGTATGAATTAGCACAAATTTTCCACCTCGTACGAATAGGTGCGAATTGTTCATGAGTCTGTTGGCAAATCATACAGTATGTACAGTACATGAAAACAAATATGTGCCAAAGTCCATTTTTTGCATATCAATACTACAGGTTTTCGTTTTTATTTGCCATACCACTTTTTCATATTTTCATGATACCGAGCTGCAGTAGAGCTAACAACAAAAATATTACCAAAAAAATAATTAGTTTAAGTTATTCTTACTGTAGAAGCCTCATCCCTGCTGTTGCCCCAAGGAAGACTGGGGTCGAGTTATGCCGATGGGAAGGAATGACCTCGGTTATCTTTGATATGCAATCTTTTAAACTTTTCCAGGTTTTTTTGTCTTGATCCTCATTTTTACCAAGATCTGAAATTCCAGGGCCTTGAAAAGACAAATTTTATTATCAGTTTCTTTAGTATATAACATTTTTAAGTTACTTTATTATTCTATCACTGCCTACACTCTCAGAAATAAAGGTACAAAAGCTGTCACTGGAGGGATACCTTTTCAAATTGTACACTTTTGTATCTTTCAGGTACTAATATTTACACTTTAGGTATTAATATGTACATTGTACTGTGAGTGTATCTTAAAAGAGTAGTAAAGAACAATAACCTGCAAACTTGGAGACCGTTTGTATTATGTTGTATTTTTGTTAAATAAAGATCCCAATCTTACAAACTTTAACATCATGGGTCACCATACTTTGTGAAAAGTTCCACTCATATATCTGAGCTGTTCACTGTTAAAAACAAGCCATATCTTTACATAAACCCTCCCAGGTTTAAGATCAGTTCATTTGTACCTTCAACTTGACATTTTGTGGTCTCACTCACGACCCCAGTGTTGTTTTCTTTCTCAGCAGGCCACTCATAGAGATACACAGTGGTCCTGGAGGAGCCTGCATCCAATACAATACCATACTGGAGAGAGAGAGACAACAGAAGTGAAGAAAGACGTTGTTACATTAAAGTAACATACAAGTAACCATGTAACCACCAAATTCTCAAGATCTTTCAAAGCCATGAAGAGCTTATTCATTTCCAGTCTTTGCGGAATGTATTGGTGAATAGAAATTTGCCACAGTCTAAATCATGATTGAGTGAAGCATTCAAGAACAGACATGTCTAATAGCCTGAAGCCCTTTTGGAAGAAGCTAACAAAAGCACATTTTTTCAGATGGGAAAATATTCAAGGATTGACTTTATGAGTCATCAAAAGAATTATCTATTTTAAGATTAAGGATGCATTGTATGGAATTCTATGACTTCATCAATGGTGATTATCCATTGAAAGTTGTTTTTGTGTGTAGAAAAAAAGGTTTCCGGTGAGTGTTGTTGTTGTTTTTACTGAAAGAAATAGAAAACTGAAATAAGCATTCTGAAAAAACCTAGAATAAATTATATTTATAATAATCTTTCACCACATTTAACCCACCATTCATCTGTATGAAAGTGGTCCATATTTGTATAGAAAAGGATAGAAATGTTACTTAAGCTGAAAATACAAATGTTCTTTTTCATGAATAATTAGAAGGAAAACCCATATATTATATATTATTAAATAAGGAAAAGCAATTCTTGAACATATGACTTCTAAGCACTAATGATACTTTTACTTATATATACTTAAACTTTTATACACTTCAAAGGGAACCAAGTTTATTAGTCAGTTTAATACATTCCCACTTATATCATGCATTCTCAAAACTCAAGATACATATTTTTACCTTTAATCCACGGGATACAAAAGTCTTCTTATGAGTTTGTACAACAGCTATAGATATGATGACTGCTACGCTGGCCAGCATAAAGGCGGCGGCCAAAGCTATAGCCACTTTTGCCATCCTCACCTACAAACAAAAAGATGAATATATCAAATTTCCAATAGAAGATCAAATGTTCTACATGAAAACACTTTGACTTTTATTCACAATTACTATAGAAAACTATTTAGTAATACTTTGAATCTAGCCATCAAGCAATCATGTATCCAGCATGCACATAAAAGGTTAAAATAGCCATTTTTAAATTTTGAGGCTATCTTTAAAGTTTCAATTATTTGGTGTGACCTTGTAGTCACAATGCTTCTGTTTAGATGTTATATAATAATGTTGTTGTTGTTTTTTTAACTCACAAAAGCATTTTACAGTTTCTCAATGAATTCCCCAACTAATGAGTTTCAGAATTTGCTTGAAAAATACAGTGCAAGTACGGACATATCTTCTTTTGCCATGTTGTAAGATTTGGTGAACTCTTCCACACACTGCCAAGCCCACAGACTCTTTGTCAATCATATGTTTGTAAAAATGGTCTGGAGCACGCTTAGTTTTGCACCCTATTCAAACAGGTATAAGTATGTACTCGTATCATCCTGGAGCCTCTTAACTTAACTCATATCATGGTTTCAGTTTCTAATTTGGTTATAGTAAGTGGTAAGCATTTTGAACTCAAAGACTTAAAGTATTAACATCATTCTAATGCTGCTTCTGTGTGTCATTCAAAACATCTTGTCATGCAATTGTTTATTTAAATGATATATCATATGCCACATATTGTTGAATTTGCAAGCCCACAAATTGCTTGTTTGTAGAGATATAACAGATTACATAGCAGTTTTCAGAGAGATCATACAGTACCAATCAATGAAAATAAATGTATGATAAAATCAATGAAATCATTAATTTATTTGTTCTATGAACTGATCTTACATGATCTTATAAGAAAATATCAAATACAAAATATATACATTTCTGTAACAACCATACCATTATTAATACAGTAATAAAAGGTTTATTTGCTTACCCCTCTGCGTGAGGCTGTTGTAAGGTGGTCTGAAGATTGTGACTCCTTATTGATCATTGTGTCCAGACGTGCAAGACTGTGTATGTGTAACTGCGTTTAAATGTGTGTGTGAGAGTGTGTGCATATGTTTGTGTGTGAACAAGCATGCCAAGGAGACAGAATGGGAGGAGTTTTCTGTCACTCCCAGCAAGCAGGACCTCACTATTAAAGTTATTTAGAAACTCCACCCATTCAGATGGATGCTAATAAAGAAAATAGAATTAGCCCTTGTTAATTTTTATGAAAATAATCAAATATTACAAGATCATCTTTAGCTATTTATATATACATATACATGTTTTATTTTTTTCATTTTCCATTCATTAATTCATTAAAAAAACAATTGATTATAAAAAATCAATTGTTTTATGGAAATATTAAAATACATTTAAATATATTTAATTCTTACAAAGCTGTGCAGACACAGAATAACATTTGATTCCTTTCTGGATTTGTGCAGCTATGTATTCTTAGTTATGAATATGGCAGTTCCCACTGAAAAGGAAAAAAATAGACTTCAGTTTATTTGTAAAACATATTTCATTCAATAATAAACTACAAAATAATGACTTTATATTAGTGGGGAATACAACATATATTGTATTGACATTTGAGAGGCATAATCTTTTCATAATTCTCTTTCTGCTGGCTGTGCATTAGGTGTTTTTAAATGGTTGTAATGTTATTTGAAAATGCCTCTTTTTATGGGTTATTTTGTTTGCTTGGTCAGCTAGATATGTTTATGCCTGATCCTAATGGGGCACTTTACAGCAACCTGAGAATGAACGAAAGAGCTGTGTGGTGATCAGAGCTCACAAAAGATCACTTTATTGGAAAGTCACAGACCACATGAGACATACTGACACTGACATTTACATTAACTCTCTGCTAGAACAGGATACATTTACACAACAGGGCCACACTTTACAGTGCGGTTTGGGTGAGGTATTAATCCTTCAGGGAAGATCTTTTCAAAGTGGAATTCTCATTGACTAACAAGATTTGTAATGTAAACTAAAAGGGGAAAAACATTCTGGGAACTGCTGGGGAAAATGTTCTAAAAGCATTTCAGTCAACTGACCATGTGGAATGACTGGTCACCAGTATCAATCTACCTATCTGTCAGTCAGTCAGCCCGTCCGTTCCTCCATCCATCCAGGTAACAGGAGTAGAAGGGGAGGTGGAGGTAGGCTAGAAGAATTGATGCTGGGACAAGTCAATGAGTGCTGCATTTGGGCCTTTCGCACCGGTTTCGTTCCGGAACTAAAAGTACAGTATTAAAGTACTGGGACGATTCTGAGCAAACTAAGGACCTTTTTGGCAGGAGCATTTGCACTGACAGTGGGTACTAAGAAGTGACGTAAGCTGGTTGACAGTGACGTCATTTGTGCACGCCATTCACCAAGAAAAAACAAAGAATAACAACGTGAACTACAGGAGGATGGAGGATGTTGTGATCGAAGCTATGCTTTTGTTGTGTCTCGCGGGTTTCGCAATAATAGACATGGAATGTATATGTCAAGCAATCAAAAGGACAAAAAGTCAACTGGCAGTGCTACATGTCATTGAAGCTGATAGAATCAGAAAATGCCATAGGCTGAATCAGCATGGAAATTCTGGAAACAGTTTGACATTGTAGACTTGACTTGCTGCCATTGTTAAAGCATTTTACTTTAAATAAAATTCCAGACTATGAACTAGAAGATGTCTTAGCCCACAGTAATTGTGTTACACCGTTTACTGTACACTGTGCTGGATGCTTACTGTAGAGTCTGCTTTAAAAAAACCTCTGTAAATCTGTTTATGATTACTATTATCACTTGACCAAGCTCAACAAAAGAAAAATGATCACACCCAGATCATCTTGGATTACTATTATTATGTTTTATATATAATAAAGAAAAAAATTTCAGCTGTCCTTTACTCACTGCAGTTCTCTACGAAGTGCTGGACATCCTCGCCACCCTGACGCCTCACACATCTAGCCAAAGCTGCTAAAGCCTGAGAAGATGAATCATACCTTAACTCTGACTGGAGATGAAGACGGCCAAACTGAATTAGATTGTTCTCTTCGTCATAGGGTGTGCTGAATACATGTATTTTTAGCTGCTGGAAGTGTGATTTGACACTCCATTAGCCACAAGAAGCCGGAAAGTCAGTTCTTCACAATTGGATTAGGATAGAGAAGGGAGGGAAAACAGGCATATTAAAGCCTTTCTCACTATGCTATAACATGATTTGGGTTCATTGCCACACACACAGGCATAGTGCCTATAAATACTTCTGCTTGTCAGTGGTGTTTAATATCAAAAATGTGATCCACTGTGATGATGACACGGATGACTGCAGTTCATTGTGTGGCTGTTTGTGAATTAATGACAAGAGCCACTTCACACCTTTTTTCCTCATCGTATGTGTTAAGTTTCAATAAAACGGATTTACTGTACTTTTCAATTTGTTAACATTATTTAATGCATTATGTGTCATGAACTACAAATCAACAACTATATTTTAACAGAATTTATTTTTATAGGCTAATATTAGTTTATAACTTCGTTATTTCATGACTGTTTATACAACAATATTATTTTTTATACAATTTTGAATTAAAAATGTATGCAGTCTCATGTGCAATATTTATAATAAGCATAATAGTAGACAGAAGAAAGGTAATATTAATTCTATTTCTATTATTTATTATCCTAATTCTATTAATATATCATACAACCACAGAATAACCTAATAGCATTCGATTCAATTCAATGTGAAACTTTAAATTGTGATATCATATTAGCGTCCATATTTAGATGGGAGTTTAAGTTTAAGTGTGAATAGATACGATTATCTCATTCATGATAGCATCCCCGAAGACTGTATGAACTTTTATTACTTTGGTCATTTGTATCACTTAAGTGGTAGATATCAATAATAATCAGTAATAAATGACCACAACTAGAATTTACAAAACAATTATTCTCCAGTTAATTATCAAAGGCATTAATGCTAGCTAAATGCGTCAGCGGTGATGAGTGCATATGTGTACAGTCAATTAAATATACTGTTTTGTTGATACATCTGTATCAGTTATTCTATTCGCACACCAGATACTTTTAAAGTACATTAGTGCTTCCACAGACGTCTTGGACATCAAGTAGAGCTGGCTGAGATGTGTGATATCTCAAAGCAATTAGACAAGCAAGTGCTCCTTGGGTTTACAGACAGTGACCCCAGAGAGAAATAGTGTTCTTTTAACATCCACAGCAGTTAAACAAATAGCGCAAATTCAGGAAGAGGGAATAGTGTTTACTGAACTATACACAAATCATTCCCTCCTTAGGTCTTTATTATGAGAATTATTATGTCATATATGTGGTGTATCGCTATTACCCAGAATGCATTTCCTCAAACTCTTTAACAATTAAGGGCTGAAGGAGTCAAAGTCTGCTGGGACGGTTTTAGATTTGCTTAAGGCATTTAGTTGAGTACCAAACAATATCCTGCCACATTCTGCAGACATAATGTGAAAGCACCAGACACCAGACTACTCATTTACACTGAATTTTCAGACAATATATATAGGAAGGAATGACCAAAAGAATGAATGTCCAACTTTGAGATGCCCTTTAAACAGATTTCCCATCTGCTAATTGTGCGTTATGTATCCATACTTCAAATGTGACATCACAATTGGACACTTGTCCTGTTTTGACTGAAATATGAATAGTTTCTTTCTTGAGACCCTCAAAGTCATAAAGTAGATTTTAATGTGCCATTTGCACAATAGAACATTTGTGTGTAATGTGTGTGATTCGCTATAATCATCTGCCAGGCAGTCTGTCTGGCCACCCTGCTTTGGAAAAGGTTGCATGCAACTTTCATTATATGCTTATTTGGTGTGTTCTATTATGTCTTCTGGCAGTTCTATTCAGTTACCAGTTCCTCATATGTGTAACATGTAAATCATATCCTGTATTGTCCTCCAACCCATTAAACTCAAATGATTAGACATTATCAAATTAGACATCATTTACTCACACTTGTTCTGTACATATAATTGTTCCATAGGTAACACTTTATTTTGATAGTCCACTTTTTGAACCTAACTTTGCAACTATATGTCAACTACATTGTAAAAAATTGACCGTGATTTTAAACAACTGTGAAAATGCTACGGTAAAAACCTGTTAAATAGTTAATGGTAAATTCCTGTTAAATTTACTAGGAAACACTGTAAACTGACATTCCCAGAATTCCCTGCATTGCATTTAAAATTTTGTTTGAATTTGATGTTTTTTTCTTTTACTTATATCACTTATATCAGTTATTACGGTTTATTGTTAGTTTACAGTATTTAACTGACAAAAAATATTGTTACCGTATTTTTCACGGTTTTATTCTGGCAACCACAGCTGCCGTTTTTTTACTGTAAATTTAACAGATTTTTTTTTACAGTAATAGCAGCCATTAGTATTAGTAGGCTGTCTGCTTAATTTCTGCTAACACTTTATTTTGATGGTTCAGACAACATCCAACATACTGACTATCATAAACTATACAGTATGTTCATTTATGGTCCCATTTTATATAGTGTCCATAAGACCTGTGTACTTACATTGTAGTATTCTTATAGAAATAAGGAGAGAGAGACACGGAGCAACAGGATAAGACGTCTTTACTGTTCGTTCACTTCCGAAGACTGACCCAGAACAAACAAGCACATGCGCATACGAACATAGCGCAACAAGTGCACAAATATACCACATTCCTTCCTTAGATTTGAACTTAACTGAACCTGAACCTCATTTGGTTGTACTCTTTCCTAAATGTTAACCCAACTCGTGAACTTAAGTGCTGTCCTTAACAGTCCTTTAGCTAGTAGCTCAGACCTAAAGATTAAGTCTTTGTGGTGCTTGCAGCGATCCAGCAATCTTGCCCTGTACTTAGGTGGAATGATCACACATGATCCCCATATGGTCTGTGGACAACTGATCTTTCCTTTCATAAAAAGGTTTGAGAATTGGATTAGGTACAAACTTAGGCCACCCCACACCACCAGTGTGAGATCCAGGACCTTAGACAGGATAGGTCAGGTCACGTCTGGTCTGTTCTGCAATGTCTTTTGCTGAGACCGGGTAAGCCGTCTTTACGGTTCGTTCACTTCCAGAGATTGACCCAAAACTAAAAGTTAGAAAAGATTTAGATCTTACCCATTAGCAGACTTTTTTTCTCGCCGGATGCCGGCAGAGGAACCATCCAGCTGCAAGGGCGTCTTCAAGCTTTTAGTAGAAATTTGCTCTTTTAGACGCCGGATGGAGGCAGGGGAATCGTCCAGCTGCAGTGGCGTATTCAACGGCGGAAGGCTTGAGTCAGTGACAGCAAAGATGCACGTCGCTGAAGGAGAAGAAATCTGAAGTCCTGTGGCAGTTCAGCCAATATATATAGACGGCCGCACCCGAGCCTGAGTCTCCAGCACTGAGATCATTCACGGACTTTGAAAGAGTATTTGCTTTATTTGCTTCAAGAATACCTGCTGTTTGCAGAGCTTTTAAGTTTGCTAACCTGTGTTTTTTACCTGAGTCACTTACCTGCTCCAATCTCTGTGTTGCTTCAGCACTGTTAATAAATACGCACCTGTTAAAACTTACCTCCTAGTCTCCGTCTACTTATGAGCGTGACACATACATAGTAACTAGATGTGTACATAGTATGTAACCAGTGGTACATAGTATTTACAGCTGTAATATTTCTGTAATTTAATTGGAATTAGTTGTCATGTAGTTGACTTGTAGTTACTAAGTTACTTACAGTTAGTAGAATGTCTAAAGTGGGCTATTAAAATTTGTGCTGCACAAAAGAAAGCGATACGTGTTTAAATTGAAGACAGAAAAATTATAATGTAATTTTTTAATTTGAAATATCCCAATAATGCAGATTAAAATAACAAATACCAATATGAATAAATAATTGAATATCATACACACACTAACAGTATATATATATATATATATATAAAGAGATAAGTTTGAAACAAAATCAAGACCAGTAACATTTAGAGTCAATAGAATAAACTCATTAGTATGGTATCATGTCTATACATCCTCTAATATTATTGTAGCTTGTATAGCCCATTAATCAAAGTGCAGCTGTTAAGTGCACAATGAGAGGCTTGTGGCAAAGTGCATTAGCACATAATATTACAAGTGTTGCAATCTCTTCCCATTAGAACATTTATCTGTAACACTGTCTTGTTAATCAATTGTTAGACAGCTCCAACTTGAATGAATACAGAAATTTTAATGCAGCACAATACTTGCACAATACTATGTTATGTCCTCACAAACCACAATCATGATTTGTAGCTAAGACATTTTGATGTTTACATCACATAACCAGCTTCATATGTATGGTATTTGCTATTTGAATGTAGCAAACTTGCTTGCGTACTCACCTGGTACAGCGTTCCACTTGCAATGTAAAGCACTTGGTCATGAGTCCTGTAAAAAAGACTTGTATATGCAAATTAAATGAGCATGGTTACTTTATGGTTTTTATTTTACATTTGCTTTAGATAACACTATCGGTTAGGTTTAAGGTAGGGTTTAGTGTAGTTGGTCTGTAGTATTCTATTCTAAAACATTAACATTTTAGCATGTCGCATGTCTTTTTCTGAACAACCACAATGCATATAACAACCAATGTAGTAAATCCTTGGTAGATTCATGTTCATCTGGTTTAGTGGAGCTCAGTGGACATTTCACTTTAAAAGTATCACAAAACATGCAAGAACGGAAGCATTCATTTTGAAGAAATGTCACTGCAGGCACTTTGTCGTGGTTGCTCGAGTGAGCAACACAACGGACTGACGGCCAAACATCCACAAAATAAATAAATAAATAAATAAATAAGACACCTACTGTTGTTTATGCATTTGCAAAATTGCAAATCACTGTTAATGTGATAATAAGTAAGCATGCTGGACATGTTGGGCATATACACTAAAAGGTTTTATTTTATTAATTTAAAAGAAATTAATATTCACTTTCATCAACACAGTTTAACTCGTCACATTTTGACGCTTGGTCAACAGGTTTTCACATTTCTTTGTGAGGGGTCCTCCGTTGTTTTACAGTAAATAGGAAACCCTGTTACCCTATTTATTTTTTTTATTTTATAGTCATAATTAAAGATATATTGGGTAAAAACATTGGCATTATATGCACGGGTGTGATTTTTCAATGAAAACATTCAAAACTGTTTTATTTAAAATGATATTATTTACACATTTATGAGCATGTAACCCAAACCCTGCTTCTAAACCTACCATCTGTCAATGAAACACAAGATATAGCAGGCAGATACAACCACCGTCATAATTTATTTTAAAGATATTAAAGACTTTGTATGACTTCAGAAGACTTCGAATGTGACATGACTTGTGTGTAATGTATTTATTCTGCTTGTTTATGGTTAGTTTGTGCAATAAATACCTGTCACTGCATTTGCCTGTGTGTGTTTATATTGTTCAGAGGTGGTAGGTGCAAACCATTACATTAAGCCAAACACCTGAAAACAATGGAGGACCCCTCGCGTCAAAAAGTGACTGAAAAGGTGTACCTTGTGCGCCGAAAAATAATGCAAAACTGTTTTGACCAAGCGTCAAAATGTGACGAGTCAATTCATGTAGCCCGTGATATGAAGTTTTTCGTGCAGATTGTTTTTATATTCAGCAACCTTAACACAAATTTTTACCTTGTGGTGAACAGTGCCAGTTTGGAAGTGTTTGCCAATATGTTCTAGTTTTATAACAGAGTGAGGATACACAGACATTGAGCACACTCAAACTGCACTTGACAGCACTGCCAGTTGCATGCAGTGTTAGAATTTAAACAGAAGGTGCATTACCTTTTGGAGTTTACAAAATCCTGGAGGAAGCTATGACTAGCTATGTATTTTTGGCAAACAGTAATTGTCTACTTTTAAGCACCTTATACAAAAATCCTTAAAAGAACCAAAGGTGATACAAAAGGTTGACTGTAGTTCAGGAAAGTCATCCCTGAAAATCAACAGCAACACTGCAACATTGCCAAGAAACTGATTTTTTTGAGTTTGGTGTGTCCCTGGGTCAATATCTTTGTTGACCCTGGAAAAACATTGCGATTAGCCAATCGGATTTGAAGAACCAGTTTATAGTTTTTGTGAAGTTTAGGCTTACAATCAGTGTTTGGTGCTTGTACATTAGTGTCGGTCATCTATCATTTCCTATGATTTTAGGCATTACTCATGGGTAGGGTTAGGTTTAGGTGTAGAGATATGGTCTAAACTAAAATGTTGGAATAAAATGTTGTTTCAGGGTCAACAAAATATGTTAACCCAGGAACACGCCTAACTCAGCAAAATCAGGACGTGCGCAGCATTGCTGAGACAAAATGCTCATTCTGTAATACAAACTGCCCCTGTTGATCAGTCATTTCAGCCATCCGTCCTGTACAGTCTGCTTCACACATAAGCATAAAACTTTTTTTTTTGGTCAGGTTGTGGTTAAAGAAGCCTCCCTTCTCACAATATAATCTCCGTTGACCAACTCACCTTAGGTGGACTCAAGAGATCATTTGACAGATCGGAGTGTTACGAGAGCATCCCAGAGTGGCCCGAAAGGGTACCAAAATATGGAAGACAGGCTATTGAGGAGGAAGTCCAGAAAATACTCAAACTTGGAATCATCAAAGTGTCTGACAGGCCTTGGTTCATCACCATCAAAATAGTTAATTGTAACCCTGACAGCCACCCTCTCACTTTCCACCACTTACCCCATTGTGCAGATTTAGAAATGCTAATAAACAATGGATTATCCTCTATTAATGCTGATTTGGCAATTTTTCAGTGAAAAAAAATATTATTTACCTACTTTCTGTGGTTATTTTCAGAGTTTGCCAACTCTCTTGATTTGGAATGTAAACAATTAATCACTTTTTTATTACTGGGACATAATGCACAAGATGAAATTGTACATCTCTTGAGAACATTTCCCAACAAACTCCTCTGTCAATGAAAAAAATATGCACTCTACAACACCACTGTTTTTCCCATTATGTAGCCCTGTTATAAAATGGAATGCATTTGAAGTAAATCAGCTGAATGATATGAAATTAAACATGAATTATGATGATGACAGGAGCATGTTTTCACAGCATCACTCTTTAATAACAGAAGACCAGATACAGTGGAGCTCACCAGTACTGTGTGACAGCTCTCTATACAGCCCATTTACTAGTCAATCAACACTTCAGATATATGCGCAGCTAATAAAACAACTGTATGAGTGGCAGACACACTAACACACCCAACAACACACATACACAAAAACAAAGCAGCATGGAACCAGTAGATGGATGGATTGACGTTTTTAATTCAGTTTTTTTTTCATTGTGTGTCCTAATTTAATTTTCTTATTAGTCTTCTGTAATGTCCTTTAGATGATTTTAAAGGATGGTTAAAAATATGAAAATTAATAAGTCTCTGTCATTTAACTTTGGCTCTTTATTCCATTCTGACAAATTTAATTATGTTACACATCCGTTTACTTTTTAATTTCCGTGTTGTTAGTTTCCATTCTGTTATATTTTTCTTGTTAATGAGACCACATTAGTATCATGAATAATCCATGCTTCCATAGTCTAACAAACAAATAAAGCAAACTATCAGACATTTGTATGAGTGTCTGCTAAATAAGCACCTCCTCTACTTTCCTTCTCTACATGTTCTGTAATAAAGGGTTTAAGAAGCTGACACTGAAACCAATTATTTGAATTATCTAAATGGTCTGGTAACACCTTCCTGACATCTCTGTTTTAAAATAACATACAGTACAAAATTCCTAAATGAGTGCTTTGCAACATTGTAGGAAACCTATTTGCTGTGTATTATATTTGATATTTATTAGATTTCTATATCTCCACTGCAGCAAGAAAATAATATTAAAGCCATATCGCCATCTGCTGGGTTTAATAGTCACTGCAATAAAATAAACCCAGAACTTCCACAATATTTTTTGCAAGTATAGTTATAAAAATAAAGTAAGTGAACTATGTTCCATTTCCTGGTTACACAAACACAACATTTCTAAGATTAGAAAACACAAACAGAGTCATGAAGAGTCATGTCTTTATTGAACACACCCATTAACGTACAAAATGATGGTGGGAAAGGTAAGTGAAAGGCCTTAATAACTGGTTGAATCACCTTTGGCAGCAATAATCTCAAGCAAGTGTTTCCTGAAGATGCCTATTAGATGTACAACGTCCAGGAGTAATTCTGGATCATTCTTCTTTACAGAACTGCTTCAGCTCACCCAAATTCTTAGCACATCTGGTGTAAATGGCTCTCTTGAGGTCAGTGCACATCATCTCTTTTGGACCATAACACAAGGTGGATTTTACTTTTCTTAAGCCATTCTGTTGTTGATTTATTTCAAAGTTTAGGGTTACTAAACTGGTATCACTTAGTTTCAACTGAGCTTCAGCTTTCAGACATCTTATGGATGTTGAGATATTAAATTATTAAATTATTACAGCCACCAAGACTATCCTGTAGGATTTCCTGACAACCTTGGGAATTAATTTTCCCCTCCACAATGACAAGTGGTCCAGATCCAAACACAGCCCCAATATTTCTCAGATACTGTATACGTATGTGCGATTCATAGGAATGAACGTTCAAAAAGGAATCGCATGTAAGTGATCCTATTGTTCACTTTTGCTATTCAACTTGGTATGGGCATTTCAACAGAATTTATTAATGTTCCACAAAAAATACAAAATACTTACTTCCAGACATGAGTCACTTTAATAATGTCTACCATCAACACAAAAATGTCTGACATAACAGTTACTGAAAGTTGTTCATGAAAGTGTCTGAATCCACAGTTACATTTTTCATTTTTCAGACATAGCATCGTCCAGTAGAAGTAACTGGCACATAAATTTTCATTATGATGTGCTGGAGAGGCACCCAACAAACATCTTCCCTTTTTGGCCAAAAGTAGACTTTAGCTGGGCCATGGGGATGCAAAAAAAGCACTTGAATGTCTTGCTCTGTTTCAGAGACGTCTCTGATGATACCAACCCACCATTGTCGGTCATACTGTACACACAAGTAACATATTGCCCTGCTTTCTCAATGAAAATGTATTATTCACTGGATTGGATGGAACATTAAGATTAGGTACTCATGTTGCATTCCATTGAATGTCGGTAGCCGTTGAATGCATTCCATTGTAACAGTTGGCAAAAATACTGGTGCCTATGGATCATTCCAAACGACTTGGTCTGGACTGAACTGGCTCGAGTGTGTGTTTCGGTACCCCAACTTAAGTGGCTGTTCCATTGCACTTTCCCGAGATGGAGATCGGATTTTCCAGAGTCCCGAGCACAATGGAATGCTGCATTCATTTAGGCATATGAGTTCAAAATAGCTGGTACTAGAGTAGTTGTGAATGTCACACAACAATGTTTTTTTTTAATTATTACAGAAAAATTAGGGAAAACCTCATCCCAATGTTTTGATATTTTATCAATAAGAGCATGCTCTTTCAAACAAGAAGGTTTCGTGTTCAAACCTGGTGTCATTCATGGGAAATATTGCTTTGAACAGTGGTTAAAATTAGTTTTTATATCCTAACTTAATAATTTAATATCTCAACATCCATAAGACTCTATTGTCTGATATCAAAGGATGTGAAATATATGGTACATATCAGAACATTTGCCAAGTGTGATGCTTATACATTGAAAATTGAGGTTTCTATGGACATCTGAAAAACCTAGAGGGCCAGCATTCAGGTGTAAATTCAGTAACAATGCTTTGAGTTGTAATTCATGCAGACTCTTAGCCCAGAAAATGGACATGGACCTGGCATAAGTAGTTCTGGAGATATTTCAGTCTGAACATGGTCACCCAGATTGTGATGCCAAAAAACAAAACTTTTTTTTTAAAGATTGTAAAAAAGAAAAAATTGGGGCATATTACCCATCTTATAGATTTTTTTCAGACAAATATGTTGGGGTCAGGTGGGGACCAACTGATGATTCCATCTGGAATGACCTTTTAAAATTTTGCACTTTTTTTACTTCCTTCCAATACAAAAAGTATGTACCTCTGCTCAGACCCTGACTAAGCACTTTTTTTCGCATCAAAGAGAGTTTTTATAAATATTAATCAAATCTGTGCGTACACACACTTTATAAATGAGGCCCGGAAGCATAGTGTATCACTTAGTATCACTTTATACTAATAATGAATCTTTTTTATGTTTTTAATAATAATATATTGGTGCGGAGTTCCTGCCTCAGGTGGAGGGGTTTAAGTATATGGGGTCTTGTTCACGAGTGAGGGAAGGATGAAACGGGAGATTGACAGACGGATCGGTGCAGCTTCTGCAGTAATGTGGTCGATGTACCGGTCTGTCGTGGTGAAGAAGGAGCTGAGCTGCAAGGCAAAGCTCTCGATTTACCTGCTGATCTAAGTTCCTACTCTCACCTATGGTCATGAGCTTTGGGTTATGACCGAAAGAACGAGATCCCGGATACAAACGGCCAAAATGGGTTTCCTCCACAGGGTGGCTGGGCACTCCCTTAGAGATAGGGTGAGGAGTTCACTCGGGAGGAACTCGGAGTAGACCCTCTGCTCCTACACATAGAGAGATGCCAGTTGAGGTGGCTCGGGCATTTGTTCTGGATGCCTCCTGGCCGCCTCCCTGGGGAGGTTTTCCAGGCATGTTCCACCAGGAGGAGGCCCCGGGGACAACCTAGGACACGCTGGAGGGACCATGTCTCTCGGCTGACCTGGGCTGACCTTGGTGTTCCCCCGGAAGAGCTGGAGGAAGTGTCTGGGGAGAGGAAAGTCTGTGCGTCCCTGCTTAGACGACTGCCCCTGCGACCCGGTCCCGGATACGCGGAAGAAGACGGATGATAATAAATGTCTTAATCACTAATTTAAAAAAGGACTGGTGTCATTATTTATGCATATATATTGAGACATAACATTAACATTAGAAAAGTATAATGTGGATAAACTAAACGGTATATTACTATACATTTACAGCTTAAATTGTTTATTGTTAAATAATCATTTTGTTAAATATATTGTTAAATATATAATTACAATATATATATATATATATATATATATACTAAATTATTATTAATTATCATTTTAAACTATAATTACTAAAATACTATTTGTATCTAATATTTAACAAATTAATTATAAGTACTTTTTTACTGTATACTTACAAAGTCTTTTTTTTAACAATTATAAATAGTAAAGCATAATGCATTTTAGGTTACTGTGGGAGAAAACAACAGACTGGTAGGTGGCAGTGCTCTGAGCACAGATACTGCAGACACTATTTTTCAGCAGAAAACCTGGAGGGTCCAAGATTATGGATACTCATAATCAATTAACAGTATCAACTGTAATCTTGCAACCCATAATATTCCATAATATAAAATTCACATTCAACAGTTTGGGAGAAATGCACTTTATTGTCAATGTTATTACATACGCACACTACTGTTTAATCTTTTTTTACTATTCAGGCACAACAGCTGTCAAAGAATGTTGGTGAGGTATCTTGTCACAGCAGCTCTGCTAAGTCAAAAACAATGCTTTCAGAAAAGAAAGGAAAAGAGGCTCAATTTTTTATTTTGTTTTATGAAAATGCAGAGTGAGCAAAGCTATAGTGAAATAATTAAAGGACAACGCTCTGGTAAAGCATTTTGACTCTTATTCAAAGAAAAACATTCTCTGAACATCTTGCAAAAAACGTATTTCATTTACAACATAGACACATTTTCAAGTGCACAAGTATACAACAGCACAGTTTTTGGGGAAAACAATGCTCACAGCAGAGGACACGCATGATCAAGCTCACGAAGACACAGACGCTCTGCACTCTTGGTGGACACCATTGTGACATGCATACACTCACATACACACATTTTGACAATAAATAGTAGAAAGAATCGCAGCAGTAGAGTGAAAGTAAGACAGTGTGGATAGCGGACGTGATACAGATCACCCATTTGTCTTGTGATGCCCAAGTCAGCGGTCAGTGGGGCAGTTCCTGAAGCAGCTCTGATGCCAGGTAGCTGATGTGGCTCCAGGCTTCCTGAACATGGTGTGACTCAGTAGTACGGGCGCACACGGCAAACCGCAGAACAAACTTGCCTGCCAGTTGGCACGGTACCAGATGGATCTTACGTGCGCTGTTGATCCTCTTCAACAGAGTTTCATTTAATTCATTGGAGCCCTGCAGGGTTTAACACACAGCTCAGTAAGGATATTTTGTAACTGCTCACTGATCTAAAAATGTGCCAACAAAGACTTGTAACTCAAGCAACTATAATATTTTAAGCACTGCTTTATAATTAACTGACTATTTTTTTAAAGGAATAGTTCATCCAAAAAATTATGACATTCATAGTATTTTTTTTTCATACAATGGAAGTCAATGGTAACCAAAACAGCCTGGCTTGGCAGAATAAAGAAATTCATACAGGTTTGAAACTACTTGAGGGTGAGTCAATTATGAATGAAAATTATTTTTCATTTTTTGGGGAACTATTGCTTTATTCTGAGTAAATGAATCAGTGTAATATTAGGGTTATGTATAGAAATAGGTTACATTAAAAATATACATTAGGATTAGCATAGCTAATTAACTAAAACTAAAGCAAACAACAGATTTTTTTTTTTATAATTTGTGTTTAGTTTCAGAACTGAAAAAAAAAAAAATATATATATATATATATATTTTTTTTTTTTTTTAACTTCATATTTGTTTTGCCTAAATGCAATGAAATAATTGGTAAATTTATTTTTTTTAAAAAATAATAAATAAATTATGTTATCAAGTTTTTTTTTCCCATGTTGCTATTGTAAATACTATAACTACATAATTTTGTAATTTGTGCTTCTCTCTTTGCATGTCAATGGAAATGAAAATAAATCATACTGTAATTTTCCATAGTTAACCACATCCCAGAGTCAATTAGCAGCGGGAAGAGATGTTTTTGTTTCTGTAGAGTTTTTTCTCTGACCTTGAGTCTAAAGCAGACGAGGCCCAGCACAACATCAGCTGAGATCTCGAAGCGTTGATCAGCTCTCACCAAAGTCTCAAACTCTTTGGCCAATCCTACGTGCTGAAACAAGATGAACAATACATTTTAGGCATGAAATTATGCAGCTAATTTGTGTGAAACTGACAATTCTATATGGATAATAAATTTTGGGATCATTATTTTTTGGCAGTAGCTATTTATATAGCATTTTCTGATATTTATACCACTTATTGCAAGTGACAATTATCTGCACCTCAGCATTGAAGTGCATTATAAAACAGAATGCAACTTATTGAATGTAAATGTTTTTTTGTTTTGTTTTTTTCACATCATTAAATAGATTCTATGGTTGACACCTTTCTTGGGAAAATAAAGCCCTCTTTGACCCTACCCAATACTTTATTTTCAACTTTTTGATTATTTATTTCATTTTTAACCAAAATAAATGCTTTTCTGATGTTATTTGAAATATTTGAGGAGGTCTCGCCCAGAGAGTAGCCTAATTATAACCGCCACTGTTCACGATGTAAGGGTTTTTAATATTAGCCACAATAGATGGGCAAAATTTGACATAAATAATTCACATTTTACAGGGTTGAATTTTACCACTTGCGCACCTCCCCTGACATATTTTCATGCGTAAAGTGCCGGTGCCGGTGTTGTGCCGAATTTTGACTCCCTGCCGAATTATGACTCCCCTCGTTGAAATCAATAGTTATCCTAACTCCACCCCTAATCCTAACCCTCCCCCTCAACTAACCCTAAACCTACCAATACTAGGGGAGTCATAATCTGGCAGGGGGTCAAAATTCGGCACTACACGGCGCGTCCTAACCGCATCACTGTCTTCACTGGGTGTTTATGCAATATTTGCTTTTATTCCCATCACATGCGATTTGATTAGCTACTCTTGTGGTTGACTGTCATGATTCGGTTAATGCAGGACACTACGGAATGCCCATCAATGGGGAATTAGAAGTGGGTACGCAAAGCCGACTGATAAAGAAGCGGGTATACGCCGTATACACCTGCGCACACCCTGCATTACACCACTGACACTAGCAAGACCATGCACCAACATGCATCAACAGATGCTGAGCTCATTGACAAATGTCTTGTAAGGTCTTGTAAGATGCTTTCCCTTTACACAGACCTCTACGCGTGATCGCCAAATTGAAAGTGAACAGCGCAGGGATTTAAATTGTGCTCAAAAGGATTTAAATTGTGCTGAACAGAATGCACAAACTCACACAATCAAATAAAATAAATGAATGAACATCTTACATGTTTGAAACAGTTGTAAATAATTAATAATATATGTAAAAGCTTTCATCTGTAGGTGAAAAACGTCTTCAAGAATACCAGCAGAGGGCAGCCTATAGATTAAAATAAGCAACGACAATACCAGAGCGGGAGAATGATCATGTGCTAATCATGTACAATAAATTGTCCTAAATAGATTACGTTTATCGGTAATCATTTTTCAATGCTGATTGCTGGAATCAAATCTGACCACACAATTTCATCCTTCTCAGTTATTCCTTATGGCTACTGTCCAGCATTTGAGAGCTGACCATTAAACAATTACTGAAGTCCTGAATGAAGAAAAGAGAAGTACAAATGGGGGATATTATGTTCTTTGATAGATGCCCTAAATACATTATTTTATCAGTCATTTTTTTGTTGTTGTTGTTTCAAAGCTGATTAGTGTATTCAGATCTGATCACACACAAAAAAAGATGTTCTTTGATGGACCTTAATGAGATTTTACTAAACTGAAACTACAAACAGCTTAAAAACAGGTTGTGTATGATCTGTATTTCTCCACCAACATCCAGAACATGTAATAAAGACGAAGGGGGGGAAAATGCGTCATTCCAAATTGACTGCGTAGCCAAATAAGATGTGATTGGCAAGGCTAACTTGATTGACAGCATGTATTAAAGGCAGTTACCTTGCGGATGTAGGCTTGGAGACCTTTGAGTCCGTACATGCGGAACACAAACCACAACTTGAGAGAGCGGAACCTACGACCCAATGGGATTTGCCAGTGCTGAAGGGAGATGAGATGAGACATGACATATGAACCGTGCTCACATAAATACACAAACCAGTGCACATACACTTCTGATTATACATAAGTTTGTACTTTCTATACAAAAGGTTGCTATCTTATTTTCTCAAAACCATAGACCAAGAGTTATCTTAAACACGCACAACTGCACACATACATATTGCATGCATTATACTTACTCTATAATCAGTGACAAGTCCTATGAATATAAAAAAAAAAAGTCAATATTTAATCATAACACACTAATAGCAAGCTTTAAATAATGCAAAGAGACAAGTACACAGAACACAAAGATTCTTTACGTAACAAGCAATAAAAGAACATCATTCTTTTTTTCCATCTGGCCAAGCCTGTTGGTAATTTAATCAGGAAGTTTCTCATGATGGAAATGGCTTTAAGGTGTGTATGTATATATGTGTGTGTGTGTGTGTGTGTGTGTTGTGTACTGGGTTTAGAAAAGGGGCTGCTCTTTTGTTTTGCTGTCAGCACAATTACAATTGTCTGCACAGCTGCACACTGCCCACAGACACATTACCACAGGAACTGTCTTTGTGTAGCCATGTTTAAATGTCCAACAAGCAACAGGCAGCTCATTGGTGGACATGTGTGAGGAAACAACAGACATGAGAGATCAGATTACTGATACTGCATTAGATATCAAAAAAGCGGCATCTGCAAACAAATCATGATTGACTGTTTAGACATTTTACAATTATCCAAAGTGAAGAGGTGATTTTTAGTAAATAAATGAAGTCAGGTTCACATAGATATTCTAGCTTTGCAACCACAGGTAATATTCATAACATTATGAATGTTTTCTTTGAGAATAAAAAGTATTCTCATTGATTCATAACATTCAGATAGCAGATGGACTATTTTGACAATTCCCTTAAACCTTTCCTGGACCATAACAGTGTTATTTACATCAAAAGCAATGGGGCAGTCACAAGCCTTCTGAATTCTAAAATATCATTCTATCTACCACCTATCTATCTATCCTAAAATAAAAGTAACTTGGTGTAATAACAGAATCATGTTTATACATATTAAGTGTGTTTTTGGTGTCCAAATCATTTTTTATGGACAGTGTATTAGATTTTATGCAAAGATACTATTTAATTAACCTTAGGTCAGTGTAGCAGGTTAGAAAACTTGTTTACCAGCAGCACAGAGGCTTACAGAAGACACCAGAGCACTACGGTGAATAATCTGATCGAGCCTTCATTGTGACGTAAAGTGGATGTCAGCACAAAACGTCGCGTCTCATTAATGAGGATCATGGTCATCCTCTTTACACCTCATGCTAATGCGCTTCAGTCTTTTATTAGTTTTATTATTGTTTATTCTTTTTAATAATGGCTTATAGTTTCCATCGCTAAGCTAACAGAAATATGTGTGATCAAAATAAAATAAGAAATAAAGTATACAGTGCAAAGTACTGATTGGTTACCTGATTCTTGGTGATCATGCTTAAGATAAAGCGGCTCCATTTTAAATGCTCCAATGATGTCTGATCTTTTCTTCACCCTGCACAGAGACATTCACCTTCAGTGCATGAGACAACAATCATATCACATTATTGTGCACACAGCATATATCATTATTTTTTGAATGTTGAGTAACAGCTGACTAATATCCAAATTTTTATTACTCTGTATCCTGATGTGACAAAAAAATATTAAACAACTCAATAAACATATACAAATGCTTTAGCTGGGTTATTAAACAATCAATGAGAGAAAGCAAAAGCTATTATTACATTAATTTTACAGTTTTTGTGTGTCTGGGTTTTTTTCTGTTTTGATTGTGATTTTTATCTATCTTCTAACTCCATTTAAAAGTATCTTTTACAAACCAAATGTAACACTAGACTCACAAAGAGGAAGTGAGGTAATAAAAGGTTTGAATAAAGCTTATTGATTTTTGTATAATGCCATTTGTACAATCTACACAAATGAACCTTTTTATACTGTATGTGCATGCATCTATTTACAATACATAATACAATTACAGTCATTGGTGAAAATTAGTTCTTAAAGAAAGGATTTGCATAATTTGTTTTAAGGGTTATGGGGTTAAGGTTTACTTTATTGCGATTTAGTCAGGGCAGGGTCAAGGTGGGGTTTGAAGATTTGCAGATGCCACTCAGTTTAATTATTTTCATTCTGATTATGTGAAGTGGCATACCCATATCACACTATTAAAATGTGACTTAAGTGTTGAAATAACTTGAAACTTGAAAAGTTGGTTTTGTATTATCGTGATATGTATTTCAAATTCAAATAGCTTTGATTTAAAAATATAATGCATTCCTGTTATAGCAAAATTGAATTTTAAGCATGATCACACCAGTCATTATAGTGTCACATGATCCTCTAGAATAAATTATATTTATTTAGTGCTCAAGAAAAAACAGCTGTACTGCTTAATATCTTATGGGAGCTATGATTCACCCAAAAAATCAGAAGAACAGCATTTATTTAAAATAGAAATCTTTTGTAAAATGATAAATTACTACACTTTCGATTTATTTAAATTCATCTTTGCTGTATTAATGCTGTATATCTACTGCATATTATCAGGGTTAATTTGGATACACTCATGTGTTGTATTTTCTCTCTATATAACCATGAACATTTTTGTTTGCCTGGTGCTAACAGAAAAGGGCAGCTGGGACCGTTTGCCCCGTTGACTGAAAAGCCAACCAATAGCATGTTGAAATACAGTATATTGGGTCAGAGTGTAAATGAATATGATTTTTACTGATAGAGCTACTAAACACTTACCACATTGCTGAGCAGTCAAAGTTGACCAAGAGCCATTTATGAGGATTGAAATTAAAAGAGTCTGCAAACTAAAAGAGAAGCAAATTCTTATGTGATTTTTTCTAAAACTGATGCGTCTAACATGCCACATACGTACCTGCTATTGGATAAATTATAAACATTTCTATTCCATTATCATCAGAGAGACATTTATTTTAACACGATTCAAATTGGTTGAAATTTAAAATAATTTAGACTGATAATTTAACTAATTTATTATTAACTAATAATAAACTAGTATTTACATATTCATTCAGTTTTGCAGCTTCTTTTATACCCTTACTCAGAACTCATTTTACATATTCGGCTTGCTTAAAATAACTCATAATCAACTGTAGCATCTGCTCAATGAGCATTCAAAAAGAGCCACTATCTCAAAGTCTAATCTTTTTGCTCACTCTCCCTTTTCCAATATCCTTTCCATCTGTCGCAATAAAGAAAGCAGACACTGCCACAACAGTTTGATTGTTGCCATGCTGAGTCCTGCCTGTCTTTCACTTCCTGGCAACCAACACCACACAGGAAACAGCAGCCGGCTGTCATTCTGGTCAATAATAAAAACCATTGCCTGTGCAGGGGAGCACAGTCTTCACTATTGTCTGAACTTGTGCAGCTAATAAACAGTGATATTTCTTTAGTGAGGGAAAAAAGGAACTTATCTAAAGGTCTCCCTATGCCTCAGGAAATTACTTTACCCTTATCATTGTGACACCCAGCTGGGCTCCACGGAAACTCAAAGGACGATCGGGGATCTCTAATATCCCGTCCATTCCACAAGTCATTGTTCATGCCAGCTTGCATCATTTATGACATTTAAATATTCTCAATCGCACACACATGACTCAACGCAGTGCTCCTAAAGGAACAGGATCAATAGTTTGAGCCCGGCACAGATTGCCCTTCTGTTATCATTCATGCTTCTCAGGGCTTTAAAAAGCACCCTGTGAAGTGTGCTTAAGAACGTTATGATATCTGAGAATTTGAATGTTATCTCACCTCTATGCCATTTAGCAAGGGTCTGAACTCTGGACAGATAAATGCACTCCCAGCATATGCAGCATCAATGTGCATCCAGATTTTCTCTGAGTTACCTGACATAGAAACAATGACAAGGAAAATATTCATCAATATTTTACAAGATACAAAAGGGAATTAAAAATAAATGGAAATCAACCTTACATATAGGGCCGAGCTCAGTAACACAGTCAAATGCACAAGATGGAGTTGTTCCCAATGTCGCACAAAACTAAGAGACACACAGAATATCAAGCAGATGGATTATTACGTGTTTGTTTTATTATTTAATGTACTACAGATAAGACATTTCTTTATCTGTATCTAGATTGTTCAATGAAAAATTCATTTGAGCTATAGGTTTTGATTTGTTCCTGCTTTGTTTTTGTCATTATGCTGTGATTCTTCTGACACGGGTTTGCTGGCTGAGCCTGCAGCTAATTTGACTAATGTGATTCAAAAAAACAGGCTCTCCAAACAGCATTAACCATCATGCAGACAGGGGGGACAGGTTCAGAGAAAGAGCAGAGACAAATGTCCAATTTGGTCTCATTTTGTGCTCTCTAACAGTGAGTGGCTTCTATCTTTCTACCATGATTTTGACTGATTCTGTAATTTTGCACTTGTTATATACGTATAGCAGCTGTTCTAATGGTGGGGGTTAATCATTAAGATTCAAGAGCAATTTCTGCAACATTTCCTGGAGTTAATAAAAATAACATTAAATGTAACTAGATATTTTTCATTTGACAGATGCCAACTACTGTACTAAAGGTATATAAAACCATGTCTGATCATGAGAATTCATTCATTCGTGTGATGAATTTATATTATGCTACATTTTGCATTTAGTGAACAAACATGTTAAACAGAGGAAGAAAAGTAACGTTTCTTAAGACAATTCTTAAGGTGGTCACATTTTGTGGATCATTAACTATAGCGTCAATAAACTTTGCAGCATATCGATATAGTTATTATGGTAGTTTTGGGGTAAGAGTAAGGGATCTAATATATGGTCAGAATATGTGCTGTATAAGTTATAAACAGCCAATATATTAAGAACATGCATGCTGATAAGAAGCTAGTTAATCACAAATAGTAAACATTTTGATGCTCTATTTTGAACATTCTGTTAACAATAAGACACGTTGCACAGTAACTTTGCAAGTACATGTCAACTTATTCTAACACTAACCCTACAAGTCTACTAATGCTCTACTAACACTAAAATCAGGGTTAGGTTAAGAGTTACTTGTAGTCAACAAAATGTTTTAAAGCGGGCATCATAATAAACCCTGGTCTTTGAACTAAAGTGTTACTCCTAAGACAATAGTGCTGTTTAAAAGAAGCTTGTAATTATTACAGATATACATACAAAAAACGGTATGAGTCCAGCAGCTCTGTCCTCTTTTAGAACTTTCTGCAGTGCAGCTCCTCTCACAGAAAACTTATTGTCAGTGGGAATTTTCTTCATTCTTACTCCACCTATTAAACCTGCCCTCTCCACCGATGAATGTGCCTGAAATATTAACAAACCATATATTCATGCTTTCAGGTTAGACATGCTCGTATTTTAAACACGTTCATAAAAAAATGGTTCAAAGTTATTCTGCTGAATGACCCTTTCACTTTGTTTGACATTTCTGTTCAGTAAGAATTGTAGAATATACAGTGCCCTCCACAAATATTGGCACCCTTGGTAAATCTGAGCAGAAGTGGCTGTGAAAATAACTCTGCATTGTTTATCCTTTTGATAATTAATTTAAACAATTCACAAAATTCTAACCTACCCTTGAGTCAGTGAATTATTGATTTTTATCTGTTGGTATTTGATAGAATCCATGATGTCATGTGTCTAAACAAGATATCCAGAACATCCAGCTGAAATATTTATTTATAAAAATTTATTTCACAATGAGATTTTCTCCCAATTTTAATTGTTTTAATTCAATCGTAGGTTAAATTTAAAAAATAAATATTAAAAGGATAAACAATGCAGTTTTATTTTCACAGTCACCTTTGCTCAGATTTACCAAGGGTGCCAATATTAGTGGAGGGCACTGTACCTTGATGACAGTCTTTTACCCAGATTGTTGTTTTACCTGATCAGATGAGTATGCAACTAGTTTGGATATAATGTCTGTTTCGGATTGGTCAGGATGGTCAGCATGGATCAGTCTGACAATTTTGGAACGAGCAGCAAGAAGAGCTATGAGAGTGGCTTCACTGGCAGTGCCCTGTAGAAACAACAGATTATATGCATTTATACTTGCTTTGAACAATGTTGCTGTTTATGGAAATTCAAAAGCAGTCTATACTGAACAGTGTTTCTCTCAATTGGTAGACATATTCAGTATTACTTGAGACATAATTTCCCTTATTTCAAATATTGGATTGAGCGAAGCAACCTTGATCAATAAGACCTGATGCTGCTCAGACATTGTAAATGCAGCTTTGATGAATTTCCATCAGCTCTTCAGCTCTGTTTTGTGTGTCCTCAATGAGCAAAGGAGAAGACTTCCACTCAAAACCTCTCAATACAGATCACCTCAGCTCATTGTGAGGCACGAGCTGTCTTTGATTTCCCTTCATAAGCCTGACAGTGCACACCCATGTCCTGATTACTAATGATTTGGCAACAAGATATCACAAAGCACAATGAAATAATTTCAAAAACAAGAATGATTTTGAATGGCAAATTCTTTGATTAACTGCTATTTTTACTGCATTTAACCCTATAAAGCCTACTATATCATATTTGATTGAACTCTCTAAAGGACAAATACGATTAAAATGTTGTTGTATCATGTTGTATACAATCTACTATGCCTTTTGTCTTCTGATTAATACTTATTATAGCAAGTAAAAGACATTTAAATCCTTTTAATAATAATTTTTTTTTTTGTGGTACACATGTCTTTTTGCTGAAAATTCTTTATAGATTTTTTACAAACTATTCATATTTTCTACTTCCACCCAGAGCTGCAGTACTTAGACTAGGGACTTGGACTGGATTCAACTGGAATCAGACACGGACTATGGACACAGAACTTTTTCAGCGTGCAGACGAATCCAAGTGTAATATAAAATAATATAAAAACAATGAATAACATAAAATCAGTATAAAAAAGACATTCAAAAACATCTTCCAGTCATTTGATTAAAAACTAGGACATGACAAGATGGTCTCGGACCCAACATTGCTTCCACCTGTTCTCCTCCCTTTTCTACTATGCCCACCTTTGCAGAGAGGCATAGCTTACAAAACCCACAAACTCCCCTCATTAGTGAGTTCTATCAGTGAAAATAATGCCTGTTGCCATAGTGAGCTCTCTCAAAAGCCCAAAGACAAAACCATTCAGTAGGAGGACACACACTCCAAAGCAGCCTTAATGACAGAGCATCAAACCAACTGTCATCAGTGGGCTTTCCATACGCTGTGCTTCCTGTGTCTCTCTCTAAATGATCACAGCTGTTCGACTGCTACATCCATAGTGACGAAATGATCACGGACCGCTCTCAACGCACGTCTGACTGACTGGCTCCTCTCATGTGTAGTTGATGTCTTAAAAGGCAATTTCTACAGGACATAACAATTTGCAGGGCCTAGAGAAGAAATCAATGACAAACAAATTGTTGTGTGGGACATGTGTTTGATATTTGTTGTTGTTCAAAATAAATTGCCCATAAACATGGAGTAAGGTTGTGGCATTAAAGTGAAATAAAATGTCCACATTTTGACACTGGGCACAACATTCTGATGGGAATATAGATAAGAAATTATTTTAAATCCCAATTTTTTAAATTTTTCACAAGTTGTGTGTTCATAATATGAATCAACCTCTGCAGAACAACAGATGCTTGACGTTAAAGCGTAATCACATAGTTAGACTTGTCTTGAAATGGATGCTCTTCATTAACCCATGGTTAAAAACACTGTATAAGTGATACCATGTAAATCTTTATTTAAACTTTCTAGCAGATAAAATCTTTTCTCAATTATCTCACCTGGATGACCCCACCCCCTCTGCCTTCTGTACCAGCCAAGAAATCTTCTGGTAGCTTCAGCATCTTTCCCAGCCAGTCCAGCATAACTGTCTCCAACTCTGTACAGGCAGGACTCGCTGCCTACAAAAGTAAATAAATGAAAAAAAAAAAAGAGCTACAGATGTCATGGATGGATGAATAGATGGAAAAGCAGATGGATGCTTAATTAACAGACCAACAGGTCGCTAAATGGATGGAAACATTAAGCATTAATCTAGATGGATGGATGGATGGAAAAGCAGATGAATGTTGGATGATTGGATGAATGGATGGGTGGATGAATGGAAAAGCAGATGGATGCATAATTAACAGACGAACTGGTGATTAACTGGAAAGATGGAACATTAAGCATTAATCTAGGTGGATGGATGGGTGGATGGATGGAAAAGCAGATACATTTTGGATGATTGGATGAACGGATGGATGAATGGGTGGATGTATGGAAAAACAGATGGATGCTTAATTAACAGACCAACAGGTCGCTAAATGGATGGAAACATTAAGCATTAATCTAGATGGATGGATGTATGGAAAAACAGATGAATGTTGGATGATTGGACGAATGGATGGGTAGATGTATGGAAAATCAGATGGATGCATAATTAACAGACCAACTGGTGACTATATGGATAGAGGGAAACATAAATCTGGGTGGATGGATGGAAGGAAAAGCAGATGGATAGATAATTAAGAGACCAACAGGTGGTTTAATGGATGGAAACATTAAGAATGAATCTGGATGAATGGATCGATGGATGGAAAATAAGACAAATGTTGGATGGATGGTTGGGTGGATGGATGAAAAAGCAGAAAAATGTTGGTTGGATGGATGGATGGACAAACAGGGTGGCTAAATAGACTGATGGATAGATAGGAGGGACATACAGTAGCTAATTGGATGAATAGACAGAAAGGTGTACAGAGAGAGAGGGGGGGAGAGAGAGAGACATACCCAAGAGAATCCAATGCAGCCAATGGCTCCACACAGCATGTCAGCCAGCATTGCAGGAAAAGAGTGAGCTGTAGGAAAGTATGCATAGAAGTACGGGCTGTGCCAGTGTGTTACCTGAAACAGTGCAGCAAACATGAAGAAACATTTATTTCAAATTTGTCTTCAGTATTTATGAAGAAAGCTCCAAACAATAATTAAAAAAAAAAAAAAATACAATTTGCTTCAGAAATATAGCACATTTTAAGCTGAAGTGCAACCTACAGTAAGATCAGGGACTATGATCTGTCAGATTCAGCTTGGCTGTTCTATTGTTGTTCACCTTTGCTCTTTTGAACAGGGGTTATGACTTCAGTAATAGTGACATCAGGGTTTTTCGCTCGCAACGTTAAAGGTTAAATGAAATTATGAAGACTATGAAATTATTCCAGGTGTTTAGTAGAGAAGAGAGCTTGAGGCACTGTGTGTGTGTGTGTGTCTCTTGCAGGATTTTCCTATTGTGAGTCATTCATTAGCCCAAACACACTTTTAAATCACTATTAAAACAAGAAAGGGAAAATCGATCTAATTGGACACAGTGGGAAGGTTAGCACCCTTAACTCAATTAAATTGTTTGTTTTTCCCTCTGAGCCATGAAAGGAAGGGGTGGGGGAGGCTTTTCTCTGACCCCAGGTTAGAGTTTAATGATTCATTTCCTAACTTTCAGCTTATAGCCCCTCAAAAGGTGAACTTTGAGCATGTCTAATTAGAGAAAAACATGAGGGTTTCTTGATGTAGTCACCTGCTAGTAAAAAAAAAATCTTTATCTGCACAGGATAAATCACATGAATTTTTGCACTGTTGTTACATCGTCCTTGACATATTGTCTTACCACATCATCATATCTGTTAACTGCTTGGTAGACTATTAGTTCAAATGATGGACATAATGCAATACACAGCTTGCTTTAATGCACAAAAGCTTGCTTTATTGCTTTTTTTTTAAATTCCTTGAATAAAGATGAACCACCAAAGACAAAGATTAAAAAGACAGATTCAAGTAGTTTTCAACTAGAGATCTGCTAATCTGTCAATATGCTAGAAATATGCATACTAATATGCAACTAGCTAATAGTGAGAATCTCATCCAAAATATATTTAAATATAATATAAAATATATGAATATAAATAAATAAATGTATGCATGTAAATATTTCATTTGTAAATATATAATATATCAAAATACTGTATATACACATGCATAAATTATGTAAACAAAAACTTTTATTTTGGATGCGATTAATTGCGATCAATCATTTGACAACACTCATTTATATAAAATACTAATTATATGAATATAAATGTATGCATTTAAACACATTTAACCCATATGGACCCAGACCGATTGTTCCTTATAGGAAAATTATGAGGCCTATAAAACAGACCAAATGGACCACTTATAACATGTTTATGCAGTTGTTTTTAAAATTCAACCTCTCCTTGTGAGAGATCTGTAATATTTTCAAAATATATAATGTACGCATGTGTATTTATAAAGAATAAAGAAATACTACCAGTCATAAAGTTTAATCATTAAAAGGTCAGAGAACAATAGTAATGACTGTAAAGGAACTGTGTCAAAGCTGGTCAGCACTGACTCACCCCTGGCATGATCACCCTCTCTATGTCTTTGACCACATCCTCATAGCTCTCTGCCTCCTCTGGGGCCTCCTCAGGGATCAGTGACCTGAGATATCCAGGTTCCACATCAGGGTAAACCTGCCTCTTCTCAACGTTCTCTAAATAATCGGCCACATAGTCCACCATCTCCTTCCCACGTCTCCGGAACTCTGCTGCATCCATGTTTTGACTGAAATGGGAGTAGAATCTCTCAGTGTGGAGAATAAAAGACAAACGGATGTGCTTTTTGTTAATACGGAGAGGTGTTATTATATTAGTGTTATTGTTTTAATGGTCAACCTGACTCTCAGTATCTTAACAGCAAAACCACAGACAGAAACCACATGGAATATACTCACATAGAAAATACTCAACCATACATTAGTATCACTTATAAAGTCATTTTTTTATTAATAAATAAATTATACCACAGCATGATTATTTAAGTATATAAATAATATTTGAATTAGATTATAATTTTTTACAGATATTTTCAGTTTAATTTAAAAATAATCATTATTATTATTATGCCATTTATTTTGTTACTTTTATTATTTTATTAGGATTTTTAATACAGTTTTAATTGTAGTAAAGTTTTAATTCTTTCTTGTCTTTTCTTTTCATTTTGCATTAATTCATTTGAAAAAAAAAACAAAAAACAATAATACATTTTTAGTTAACATTAATAACCCTGCATCATATTTTGAACAGGAAATGCACCTATTTTTTTTTTGCGAATTTGAAAATGAATAAACTGTATGTTAAAACAAAATCAGCCATCGTCCATGTCATCACCTCACCTCAGTGGCAATATTCTGCTGATAAGAACATCACAGGTTGCCAAATACATACTATAAAAATGCAAAGTTCATGTCAATGATAAATTATCATTGTTAGTGTTAATAGTATCCTGGTACAGCTAATTCTACTGATTTAATTCATTCCACCGTTGCCTCACACAGGACACATGCACAGGTTATATTTGACCTTAAGTTAGAATTTGTTAAAGCAAATGTAATAGAAAGAGTCCATACTAACCAAATTGTTGTAACTGAGCTTTGTCAGCAGGTTGGTGACGGTGGCTACAACTAATTATTTGTATGCCTGTTATCTCTTCACTCTAATCCACATAATGCTAATGGATTGAGATGTGTCAGTGTGAGAGGGTGTGTGTGTGAGTGTGTGTGTGATGACTCATCCAGAAGGTGGTCTTTTTGATCACATACCAGTAAGTGCTATTAAAGTTGTTAATCTTTACACAGGCACATTGCAGAGAAACAAGCAAAAAACATTGTGGACAAAGTACGGACATATCAACAAACCCTAACCCTTTCCCTAAAAAATGTGAAAGCATAAAAATGTCTTTTTGTACTTTGTAAGCACTTTTAATATAGGAATAGAACTGTAGGAATGCTTCTCAGTGCAAACAAACCAGCAAATGCAAAACAGCATTTAATGAATTAATTATTGTGCTAATGTTCTTAATATGAATTGATGATGATCGAATGATTTTAAGTCAAATTTGCATATCAAATCTTAAAGGACTAATATCAGTCTGATTTTGGTTCGTAGCAGTTATCTTTATGGCATGTCATAAACAGGTGCTGTAAAAATAGAGTAAAAGCTAAAGTCTGCCGACATTTATTTTACACAATATAATAGAAAATGAAACAAAATATAGAAAGAAAATAAAGACAATCCACCTCAGCAGTTATACTTAAAAATCAAATTTAAAAAAATCAAACAAAATCCCATAATAGTCCTCTATTTGGACCTTGTCCCTGGACTGTGTTCCAAAAGCTCAACAAGTGTTACGCTCATAATATCTTTTTCCTCTAATTGCGTCCATTGTACTTACAGTGTCAGACGAACAGAAGAGTCCTCCCTTTCGTTGGTCCTTACACGATTTCTGTTTGTTTCAAACACACATATAAACACGTATACACACACAGAGCAAAGGAGAGTGATGTGAAACAGCAGGGAAGCCTGGGGGTTTATCAGCCCTGCCACTGTTTAGACGACCAATCAGAACGAGCCTTTCATTCAGAGCAACGCACACAGGCAGGGCAAGAGGAGCTGATTCATAAGGAGTTAATGAGAACATGTTCACTTTCCACAAACATTAATACAACTAGACCAATGCATCCACACATGAATTGTCTCACCCTGCATAATAATTTCATAACAATAATGGCACCTAAAATAGTTTCAACTTGAAATATATTATTCCCAACTGTTCTATAACTATTCAACTATTCTTATGTCTAATGTCTCAATATTTTTATTAAACTCTTATTTTGCAGTAATAAGTGCCTTTGAACAGTTTACAGCTATTTCGCATTTAAATGACTCAACAATGTACCAATAATATATTGTATTATGGAATAAATGTGTTTTCTTGTAAACTTAGTCATTAGATCACAGGTTTTCCTCACATCTTGAGTGAATTAGCTCTGGAACCAAAGTCTATAGAACAGAAACAGGCTATTCGGGTTGAAAACCTGTCCACAAAAGCCATATACCGAATGCATCCAGCAGGATTAGCCTTGTAATGTATGTTTCCAATACTGTAGAACCATTTTATAAAAATAAAGCCTTTTTGAAACATAGATGTCTGCCAAATTATTTTACATTTTTCCAATCAAAGCTCAAACTGAGAATAAAAAGTTTAATCAAAGTAATTCTCTAATAGTGGAGCAGAAATAGGCCTATTCATATCATGAGTCATGAATCGGCTGAAGCCACTCTCTTAAAAAAATGTGTCTGGTTTTTAGTTCCAGAGTGGGAATGAAATGCAATGTCAATGTAGGCCTATTCCTGTATTCTAACTTAGAGTAAAACACAATATTGCTAAAATCAGGCTTCTGCTTTATATTGATCACAGCTTGTATTTACAACTGCAATTGCTAGGGACTGACTGACTGTAATTACTAAGCATCTAACTCAGTCAATAGCACAGTCTCAGTCAATCACAGTTCCTTTCACTTAAAAAAAAAATGCTTGTTATCTTAAAAAAAAATTCTTTAAAGCAGATTTTTGGTTTACCTGACACAATTTACAGGGCACACTTGTTTTTGTCACAGTGACAACCTGATAATTATTATAAAATGCATTATTCTGCACAGGAATAGTTTAGTTACTCGATACCAAACCTTTTTACCAACGGGGGGTTGATTGAATAGATTGAGTTTGTCTGCCCTCTAGTGGTCATGGACATGGCGTACATCAAAATGTGATGTGCAGGCGATTTTTCTAAATAATACAGCATGTAGTTTTGCTGTGTAATGTCTACTGTAATGTCCTTGTTGTGTATCTTTGTAGCTAGCTGACTGTAGTCCACATTTGAAATGGAGCACAGCTGTTAGTAAAGTCTAAAGTTACGTTTGCATAATTTTTAGGGGAAAAAAAATACAATTCGTTTTGTTAATGTACTAAATATTATACATATTACAAGGCCATACAAATGCACTTTTGATGAGAATGAATAGGAACATTACAAACTTTTTTATAATAATAATGCATAAATGTACTAATAGATGGTTGTCCATGTATTGATTAGGAGATTTTTCACATTTGTATTATTTTCTTTTATTAAAATTAAGAAAACAAATAATTTTAATCCTTTAGTTTTTATTATTATTAAACAATATGAATTACTGTGAATAAAATAAATTATGCAAATAAGCCTGTCTTACCTAAAGCAATACATTCTTGAAAGGAAAAAAAACAAGCATAAAGGGCTACTTAATCATATAAACACTGTGTGTATGTTTGCTTGTCAGAATAAGATCAACACACCTTGACATATATCAATCAATTAATTTTTATTCTAAACAGAATATATCAGTCCCTTATTTGTACAAAAATACCTGAAAAGGTTACAATTAGAATTTGTAAGCCATTCAGCTATTTACAGAACCAAGCAGAACACATTATCAATACAGAAACTGAAAAGAAGAAACTTTTTTCTATCCATGTTTTTGTTTGTTTGTTTGTTTGTTTGTTTGCTTCATTCCCTGAAAGACATAGATTTATATTTACTTTTATATTACTTACATTTATGGTAATTATATTTTTTGCATCAAAAAAAAAAAAAAAAAAAAACATACGCAAAGCTCAAGAAATATTACTGACAGCTGTGAGAAGGTACTGATTATGGAATGAAAAAGTCAGTATTGCTTTGCATTACAGTGTCCATGTTACACATGTTAGATGTTGTTATGATTCATGACAATAGCAATAATTAAAAGCAGATCCATATAATTCCACATTAAGAATATTACAATATGTATAATGCAATTGCTATGTAACATGAACAGTGTAATCAAAAGCATGACCCCCTCTTTCATTAGAAATGTTACTAGTGACAAATGGTCACAAATTCGAGATCAGTAACCATAACCTGAGTAGGAACACCCTCTCAGGTCGACATTAGTGAAGAGAGAGGGTGGACCGTAGGGTTTCAAGGCACCTGATATACAAAAAAGATATGGATATGAAGTGCAAAAGGAGTGATATAGCAAAATGTTCAAGCTGCCCTGTTCCACTGCATAGGCAAAAAAAAAGCAGCTTGAATCTTCTTGAGGGTAAGTAAATGATGATCATTTTTCATTTTTATGTGAACTATCCCTTTAAGAAAGGTGGAAGCTATAAGATACAACTCATTCTACAGATGCTGCAGAATATTTTGAAGGCCAGAGATTTATCCAGAAAAAAAGGGTGAAATAATATAGGTCTGGTGTGATCAAAGACTCAAATAAGTACACTGTTAGTTTAATAAAAAGAAAAATACAGAGAAGAAGTCTTGCTGGTCCATAGGACCAGGTTTAAACAGCCTCCACTTCAACCCTGAGCAACCCAGTTACATTCATTTCTTTTAAATATAAAAATGACATTTATTTCTTTCACTGATAAACTCTCATCAGATCACACACTTCTGCTACCAGCTTCTTTCAAACAACAATGGGGAAAATGGAAAAAAAAAAAAAACAACAACAAAAAAACATCTGTCTTTGATTCATATTAAAGAAGCATTTCTACAATATCTACAAGGCATACATTTGTTAGCGTTTTCATAATAAGTGTATTTGTCAGAATAATGAGTTTTTAAAACAGCAATTTAGCTTAATAATGACCTTCAATGACTAAAGGAGTTCAAAGTCCAGTTTTCTGTCAGCTCAATGCATACATATAATATTCTTTAAGGTCAATTAGCTTGACAAAGCAACACAAAACAGAATAGATTCCATATTTACACACTTAACCAAATAATGAAAACGCACTAAAATAAGTCAAGTTTCTTCATTTTATATGCCATTGTGGAAAAAAAATCTGTATCCAAAAATTCAGTGTGGTATCTACAAACTTGAACAGTTGTACATGAATGAAGTGTAACTATAGTGTCCTGTTGAGCTGCATGTTACATGATATATGTAAAAACGAAACAATGTTGCAAAATAAATGAGTATGTTTTACTGTATTAACTCCCAGAGTGTCTGGATTGTGAACAAACATCCTGCTCACACTCACTTTTAAACTGAACGGCCAACTAGTTAACAAGAAGGTTAAGAGCTAATGGTACGGACAGATCGATTTTACTCACACAAGTGATTTACCAGTAACATATAGTAAACTAGTCTTTAAGAAACCTACAACATCCTCACTGGCAAAATCCCCACTGCTTTTTTTTTTTCTTTCTTTTTTTTTTTTTGTTAAATGATTTCAGAAAAAAATCAGGTAACCTCTAAACTCAATATCTGTCTGAACCAGGTGAAAATGTCCCTGATACACTGTTAGACTAGTATATAGTATATCAAAACTGGTTGCAGAATATGCTAATAAATAGCATTATGACAGAAATGTTGTTAGTTTAGTCCTTGGATGGCTGATTGTATAGCTTCACTTATCAAACCCTGAAAAATAAAGACAATAATGTCAAGTTCAGAAAGCTTGCTTGTGTATGCTTGTGTCTTTTGGTGAACGTACGACCCACCCGAACTGCAGCTAATTCCACACTGACATACACTTATCCTCAAGGCTTGAATTAACTGAGAAAGATATTCAAGTGAATAATAATAGCGCTGACTTAGGCCCTGCAGTCTATTTCTGTGGTTAAATCATCCAATAAGGTTTAAGTACGACCTGACAGACTGAGATCATATCCTTATTGCACGGCTCTCTGAAATATTTCATACTTGATTCCATGTCACATAATCAAATAAATCAATATTTATTGTTTATTTACTTTTTATTTTGTAAGTAGCCGTGCAATATGGTGCATAACGTACAGTCAAAATATCAGATTGGCTTTTAAATTATTTTATTTTATTTATTTACTTAACTAAACTGGCTGACTATACCTTATCCCTTACGTAACTGAGATGACATTAATTATGTGTATCTTAGAATACTATAAATGAACAGCTTAATGTTACTTTGTGACTACTTTTTTTCCTAGACACAGTATGAGATTTGCAAAATAGACCTTGATTGTGTAGACACCATAGTTCATCTAACATAAATGGAAACAAAGCTGTCTGAAATACATGTATGCTAAATGTCTGCTCAATGGGCTGCACCCTATTATGTGCTAACCTATGTTTGTGCCCACTGGAATAGTTTTCCAAAAGACATTTTTTCGACTGACAGCAATGCACACAACAGTACTACCCATTAAACAGGCTTTACAGACTATACCATTCATAAAGATCATGAAGACGGTTCTTCTACGGTAGGATGCTGATAAAGAATTAGTGCTAACAGATTCAAGAAAGCGGGTGTAGTTAATAAGTGAGGTCCAAAAAAATTCACAAATATGTGGAAGAATATTATTGAACAGCGCTGAGAAATAACGAAAACTAAATTTCAAGTAATCAAATCCAGATAAATAAATAAATTTGTTGAAGCAATCTTTAACAATGATTGCGTTATTTGCACTGGTGTCTTGGGTGAACTTGTAGACATGGTGGCTATGCCCTCTCTATCTAGTTTAATACAATATAGGTACAAACTAAAAACATGGCTCTTTCTTTACATTGCGTCACAAGTACAAAAAAAATATCTTTACAAATCCATTGTACCTACTGCTACCAATGACAAGGCAGATTATAAATTCGAACCCCATCTTTCTGTGGGTGTTCTTAGCCCGAGCTTCACAGTGTGCTGTCCTCGAAACAATCTTTCAAAACGTGGAAAGAAAACTAGAAAGTCAACAACAAAAATAGACTGGAGCTGGGACTAATGATGACAGCAGTTCTAAAGATTCCAGTTTGTTGATCTAGCTCCTAATAGACTGCGACCCACAGCAGAGGAGCTCCCAGCAGAGGGTTTAGTGGTTATTACTCAACAGACTCCTCTTTCAAATCAAGGCACCATTCCTAAAGGATGTGGTGGTGATGTCAGGCCATGTTCTTGTACTCATGTTTAAAGGAATAGTTCACTCAAAAACTACATTTGGCCATCATTTTTCTCCTTCATTTCTTTCAAAAATCAGATTTGAGTTAGACGTAAGCTTGGCTTGACGTCAAAATTTCAGATGGTTCCTCACACAAAGCTATCATGTGGCAGTATCTTTGTACTCAAGACTAGATTCTTGAGTTGTCGTGCACACTGGAACATTTGGACTTGGACTCAACCTTCTCGCAATCTCGCATACAATACAGTCATATGGCTTGAAATATAGCGATGAGTCGTATTTAATCCTTTCATGATGTTTCCACACAATACAGTTGTGTGGTGATTTATCTTTATCTGTGTTCTTCAAAGAAGAAAAGTCAAGTTGTTTTTGTACAATAATAGACTGAGTAAATAACCGATTTTCATTTTTGAGAACAACTATTCCTTGAAGAAGTGAAGGGACATGTTAATTCTTAGTATGGCCAGTAGAGAGTGCTGCAGGTTATTTTTTATGAAGGGGAAAAACTACACAAGAAAAAAAAGAGGCCAAATGCATTATGCATGAGAGTACTTTGCTCAACACAATGAGCACATGAAAAAGAAAACAAATGTCTAAATATTCTAGTGATTAACGGCGAAAACAATAGAAAGCACGAATTTAACGGCAATGTCTTTTCACAGTACTGAAACCACCATCGGCTGCCCGCATCTCACAGGACATTCTCGAATCAAATCTGCTTGATTTATGAAAGCAACAATTGCCATAGCTTTGTTGTTCCTGGTTCATGAGTGCAAAATTAAATCAAACGTAATTTACGATTGTTCTGCTGGTCTTCCCAAACCATTATCTGCACGATTAAGACCGCGGATCCTGAAGACTCCCTCTGAATGATTGTCCTGAGAACCTGCTCTGGCCACGGTCGAGTGTGCAGGTGGCTGAGAGGTTCATCAGCAGCTAACAAGCTTTATTTCCTTTATTTCTTGCTGGTCCTGTTTGTGTTTGTTCTTTTTGATTTCCTCCCTCCTCGATAGAAGAGTTGCTCTCGCAGTGTGCTTTTCTCCAGCCCAGCAGCACAGCATTACACCACAACACACGGCGTCGGAGTGTTTGTCTTTAGGCGGAATCAGGCAAATGGAGGTCATAAGGCCACAGTGGTGCAGGGGTGTTTAAGTTTGCAAGGCAGAACTCCTCTGTTTAGCGTGTAAAACTCCACCAACTGGATCAGGTCTGTGAATTTGGTGGCGCCGTCGTCGAGGCTCAAGAACATCTGACCATCTTCTTCACACTGGAAAATGGAAAACATAAAAACAATTGTGAAATGTGTCAGGCTGCAATTTAAATTCATGCTATTTTACTGTTGGCTTCTATAGTGAGGTTTCTCTACTGGCTACGGTTTGATTCTTGCTGAGCATGTTAATTGAAGTCATGCTGACATGTTTATAGCCAGATACCTGATTAATAACACAGTTTAAAAGCTCAACCTTTTGAAGTTTCACTCTATCACCCTCCTGGAGTATTTTGGGGTTTGTTACAGGCACAGGTATGTATAGCATGCTGTTCACTTGCAATGCATTGGCCCAACATTTGCAAATGTGCCTTTGAGTAATGTAAGTTTCTTGTCTTTCACTTACACACTCTCAGTAAGGTAGTGTTCAAAAAATGTAATGCATACTTGGAATACTTGACACAACATTAATGTGCTGCATGTTTTGAGTGCAGAAAACTATAATATCTTACCGGTAAAATCTGGAAATGTTTGATTTTCTGGTGGTGACACATTGTGAGTACAAATGCCTTAGGATTGCTCTGGCTATCCCTCAAGAGAAACATTCTGTTGCACAAAAAAAAACAAAAGACGTATATCTTGCATAGTTAGAACAGAGACTCATCCAGAATGTCATTGAGGATAACTAATGAGCTGTGATATGTACCCATCCACTCTGCCCTGCTGATGGATCATCTTGTGGGACTCCTCCCGTGAAATACGACCGTGAAACCACAGCTGAGTTCTGTGGATAACTGGATCAGAGGAGATACAAAATACCTTTAAGACAAGGATGATGGTGAGCAATTTTCTATGGACTACTGTGCATATCTTTCCTTTAAAGGCATTCCAAAATTGCAAGGATTTCATCTACATGACCTGACATTATCTGTTCTTATTAGGAATATGATATAGTATGATATATAGTAATTTTATTTTTATTTACATTATGACTTTGGGTTTGTACTGAACATACTACCATGATTTACATTAAGATTTTGTTTTTTATTCAGTAATAATGCATTAATAATGCACTGTTTGAACTGAATTATTTACTGAACTGTCAG
>JAUYWG010000051.1:4990696-5011162 GCA_034779775.1 Enteromius afrohamiltoni
TAATCTATTCACAAAGTTGGGTTGGGAGCTGGGTCTATACTACGCAAGCTATGATGACTTTCACCTTGATATTTTAGTGGGGATGTATACCTAGCCAAATTGCACTGTAGCCCTATATAGCCCTAAATCTAGATTAAAAAACATAATCTATGCCCACCCCTAATATATATATATATATATATATATTAATTAATTATTAATAAACAGTAAATTAAGAGTTTATTGAGGCAAAATGTGTAATTAATTGTTTGTTAATATCAAGTCATCACTTAAATATAGTGTGACTGTTCATTTAGATAAATTGGTTCAAAAACATTTAACTTTATATCTCTTTGTTTAACTTAAGATGCTTTTCACCATGTATTCATCAGATATAGAAATTGAAGTGATTTAGAATTTTTATTGTTTGTATTTAGTGTTTAGTTTCTGAAAAACGTAATGCTGTCAATGGGATTTTTGTTGCATTTGTATGTATCAGACAAACATGATTATATGATTAAATGTTGATTAAAATAATTAGGTAGGTAACCAATAAATTTCCATTACCACTTTTAAAATCTGAAGTGTAGTTAGCTACATTTTATTAATAGCGTATAACTTATAACTATACATTAAATTATGAGTAGACTGTAGTTTTTGGCAGATACATTTTCAAAATTCCCCTATATTTCCTAATCATCTGTTGGATCCCAAACACTCACTTGGAAACTGAAAGTAAATTAGAACATTGAAAGAATGATGAAAGAATGATGATACAGAGAAGGGAAGCAGGATGTCTGTTGAAAATAAAAAGAAAATGGTTTGTTTGCCAAACAAAGCAAATAGTTGTAACGGAAAACAAAATCCTGTCCAGACCACGTACTCGTATGGCTGAACTTCCTGTATGACTCGTTGCCCTGGGCTGACTTCAGTTCTACAAGCAAGCCTCACGTTCAAGCCACAGGTTATTTGAGGTAACCAATTAACACACAGCATGCGTTAGAGATTTGCCCACAACATGTGCACTCTGACAGCAACCGTCAACGTCAAAAAACCCACTGGCCATGTTCGAGTTTAAAGCAGTGAGAGCTAAAGCATGATAACAATTTTAATTGAAAACAACAAAATAAAATGCTTATATGTCATTTAAACTACTCATGGATTAAAATGCATATACATTTTTCTGGCAGTCGAATCTTGGATCATATACAGTTTAGTGCTATATTGGGTCACTTAAATTTAAGTTAAATAAATTAAATAAATTTGCTTCCTGAAGCACAAAACACATATCCCCTGGATATCCCATGCTCGACTACCAGAATCAGTAACAGTTCAACTCTTGAGGAACCTAACTTCCTGTTATACCTCTCCATAAGACAGGATTTCCCCCGGCGACCGTTAATCAATTACCCTCAGCCCCGAGGACATAAAAGGATGAATCAAGGAAGTCTGTCTTCTTCTCTTAACATGGTCATCACTGATTTCAACTCTAGCACAAAAGACCCTGTAATTACTGCATCTGAAGTGGTTGACGCACACACAGATACTTTAAAACAGCTCTATAAATTCACTCGCTCCCCTCTAGCCTAGAAAACTAGCAAGCCAGTTACCGAGTCCCAGGGCTGGATGATGCTCCACAAGCGCCCAACTGTTATCGTCCACACAATGGTTTTTATAGACGAGAAACTGGCACAGGTCTCGCGCCGTCATGTCGGCTGGGATCTCCACCACCTTTCCCATCCCATCCTCGCTGAAGATTTTTATGATCTGAAATGCATGAAAGAAAATATCTTAGATAAGATGTTGAGATTAAATTGAAACAACAGTAAATATTTTCTTGCATGGAAAAACACATTTACATACTGGGAAAATTTACTGCGTCACAAGACAATTTTATTTTCTAGGGCCCCAGCGGAAATAAAATAATCATTAAATAGTGAAACTCAACAGCATTTTATGTGACCTTACGATATCTTTATGCAAAATAAAGAATATATGTAACTCTTCAAAGGCTTTGACCTGGAGTGTAAAGCTATTAATGCTCAAATCCAGGTCTTTTCACATCCAAATTCCATGTCTAGACTACATACTTAGAGTAGGAGAAGCTAAAAAAAAGGTTTCATTTGAAATAGTTTGGTGTTCGACACTAAACGAGTCCTGTGCTGTTGTATTCCCTTCCACATACTAGGTTTTCTCGAAAATTCTCTATTCCTATTTGCATCATCGCTCACACATTCTCAGATCACACTTTCATACGTTCTCTCACCCAGCACACTTCAGCCCAAAACACATACGTTCAGAAATCCGTTCCGCCAACCTTTACAGCTCTTCCAACATTTTACAACATTTACTCTGACAAATTCCATCACCATGGATGTAACCGTTCCCGTCACGCTCTATTTTAGATTTTCAGCTTCATTCTACAGGTTCCATTTTTCTCCTCACTACAGACGGACACCAACTCCCCAGACTCTTCTAGTCGTCTATAGGGGGGAAAGGGTTTCTGAAGTAGCCAGGAGGAGCTGTAGATTTGGGCTGAGGAGAATTCTTACCTCCCCAGGCCTGAGCAGGCAACAGTCAGGAGAACACGATGGCATTTTCCCCAGCAGCCTGTGTCCTCCTCCACACTCTGAGAGACGAACCAGCTCCCCGTATGTCTCCACAACTCCACAAGAGAGAAAAAAAGGACCAAAAAAAGGAAAAAGGCAGTTCCGATGCTTTGCAGATGCTTCCTCCTGTCAGTAGCTCAGCGTATCCTACCTGTCACAATCTCTCTCCTTCTCTTTCTCTCTCTGTCTAGCTTTGGTGCAGGACAGAGCATGCAGATGGCACTGTTTCCAGCTTGGCAAACAACTTGCCTCTGTTTCCCTCACAAAGGGTTACAGCCACAGGCTTTTAGGTAGTGAATCAAACCACACTTCCCTAACCAATCATAGGGCTAGCTCAAGCTGATGTAATCATTCCCACACACACACACACACATCGCCAGACGCGCAGTCATACGCACGCACAGCCTTAACTTTTCTTTCCCCCTTCTGCATAGCTTCAGTTTCTTTTCGCTCTCGAAAGGAGAACGGCTCGTTTTTAGCAGCTCGTTTGTTTCCTCTGAAGTGGAGATGGCGTTGGGACCGGACAGACAAAGCTTCTCGGCTGTCTAAACCTTCATTTCCAGAGACCTGAACAAGTTTCATGTAAGGACTTGTTGAAAGTTTTCTTACTTTCAAAAGCCCAGCTTTGAAGTTGTTAGTTTGAAGCCGGAAATTTCTCTCACGATAGGGCAAGACTCATTACAGCTGAAATGAAACAAATGCCAGCACTTGAGACGCTGCTCACTGCCTTCCCCCCAGCCAAACTTTATGCCAACATTCCTCCACTAAAGATGAGAAAGAAAAAAAAAAAAAAAAACGAAAAGCAAACCCCAGCGGTTTCATTGGTGACCCCTGAATTCTCACACACACTCACACACAAACCTAAACACACATGCAAACAAGGAAAGAAGTCAGACGCAAACTTTCAGACAGCTAATTCAACAGAAGACGGACACAATGAGGCTACACCCACCCATTTCTGTGGAACTGAATTGAGTTTTTCTCTTTAATGGACCCAGAGTTTCCTCTCAAGGCTTCATCTCTCTCTCTGTTTTGACACTTGCACGCATATCTGCTTGGACGCCCCTACTAAAATTAACTTTCTGTGACCACAGGAAACCGGACAGAATGGATGACTCAATCCTTTTCAATCCTTTAGGAGACTATTTCAGTTATGGGGGTGGGGAGGAAGGGAGAGAGCGAGAGGAAGTCGGGGACAGAGGGCTGGAGGGAGTACTGGAATCAGTCCAGAAGAAAGAGTCAGTAGGGGTGGTAACATAAAAGGTATGCAAACTCTTCAGTGCTCCAGCTGGCTTGACTGCTCCTCCTCTTCTCCTCCTCCTTCTCGTCTCTTTCACTCATCACTTTACCATTTAGGCAGTCAGCGGGGAGGACTGTGTCACATATGTGCACACACCATCTCATAGCGTCATAAGCTGCAGCCACGTCATGCAATGTACAACTGTAAATTCCGTGCAAAGGATAACCAGTGAGCTTATTTACCAATCTCCATCTTTCATCAAATCCAATGTGCTTATATCATGTCAAATATTACTATTCATGAATGAAGATGATATGTTTAATGTGTCCAACACCCTTGGGACTACATTTGTATGCCTATGTTAGCAGTGAGAACAGACATTACTAAAATAAATGGAAGTGAAATAAAAGGTACAAATTAATATCAAATTTGTGTCACCTGTATGTCACAATTTGAATATGTGAAAATGCAAGATTTGAATAAGATTCAAGAGCTAAAGCAGGGCAACAAGGGCAACATGTTCTATAAATAACCAGCAACTTCTGTCTCAAACAAAGTTATTGCATTGTTTTAAATGCTTTGAATACATACAGTACACTTTTGTTGCTTTTGTTATATGGAAAAAAAACTGCTTGGAGATCCTTCAAAACATCTTGTTTTGTCAAAGAAAAATGTAGTATGAACTTAGAGTTGCATGAGGGTGAGTAAATGATGACCAGAAGTATTTCTTAATGTGTCTGAGCACATATGCTAACTGCTAGGCTACAACTCAAGTTTTTGTTTCCAAAACGTAGGAACTTTTTCCATTGCAAATCTGGAAGTCATTGGAAACTTGAAGAGCCTCCAGAGCATAGCTACCTTTCTTATTTACCAAGAAAACAAATATTAGTTAGCCATCAAATTGCTAAGAGCAAATGAATGCATCAGCCATGAGATGTTCCAGTTCATCCCAAAAAAGATATATTAAGTTACATAACACAATTATATTGCCACGCAGGAGCCTTTTTCCCGACAATGTCAAAGACACATATTACGATAATTCATGTATTCAGATTATTTATTCATGAGTAAGTAAAGTAACTGATGATACCAGATTGTGACAGACATTAATAAAACCAACAAATATTAACACACCTTGTTTTCCAGTCAGTAATTAAAGCTGCAAGAGGTAAGGAATGGTATTAACTTTCAGTTCCAGTCTAAGACCCACACTTCCTGTCTTACATCTTTCCCGCTTTCCAGCGTGCTCATGTCTCTGAGTCACAAAGACTGAATAGACAAGTGTTTTAGGGAATAGCCAGTGCCAGTTCTACTGCCCAGTATAGTTTTTTTTGTCACATTTTTAAAAGGATAATAGGTGTATATATATATATATATATATGTATCTGTCCAAGGACCCCCTGCAATGTCTTTCCCCAAATGCCCCAGGGACTGAATGTCTTGGAAACAGATTAATACCCACATGCCCCCTTTACCACCTTTCTTTTTCCACAAAATGTTTTCTATCAATGTTTATTAAAAAAAAATTATAATAACTTCTACACTCATAAACTAAAGGAGAGAAGAAAAAGCACATTTTTCTTTGGTGCCTTTAGCCCTGTTTTACCTTAGTATGTACCATGTAATTTACAAGACACTTGTAGTAAATTATCCATTGAGGAATGTGTGTAAATGACGCATGAGAAAAAAAAATCTAGTCAGACAGGATGGCCTCAAAATGCTTTGGAAAATACCATTGCCATCAGTGGTCTTGCGACCTTATAATCTTCCTCTGGCCCGGAAAATGATTGACTGTTTCAACCGGTTCACCCTCTCTCCTCCCCTCAGGTGGTTTACAAGTGCCTTTTTAATGAGCAGACTCCTCCTCTGAATGTTGCGTGCTGAGGGCTAAGGCCTGACTTCACCTCTAATGAGACAAAGCTAGAGCAGGAACAATCAGAGGGCTCTGGAAAAACATGTTTCTTTTTTCTATAAGACACTGCCAGGCGACCATGGGACTAGGCTAACCCATTTATCACTCCTGGCTGCCTGCCTGGGTAACTGTGCTGAATCATGAGTCAGGCATCAAATGCTCCTTGTTGTCTAATTATTGTGCAGATTGGGTTAAACAAATTTTAACAATATCTATCTTCATATATATTCATTAATACACCATGTGATGGTCCAAATTGAGGCCTGACTGATCAACAAGCATTTTGTGTTGTGTAGAAAAGAAGAGGGGATATATTCTGAAACCCTTTTGTGCTCATAGAAAATAAAGAATAGGAGTTTGGACTGACAGTACACTAGGTAGATGATGACAGATTCTGTGGAAAGTGTGGCCTGACCGATTGGGTGGGTTGACTGGACTGATTTTTGGCCACATCAGTTAGTATATAATAATTTTTCCATTTATCTAAATCTTCAAAAATGATCAAAGCTACAAATAATACTATTGTTTAAAAGTTGAATAGAAAAACCACTTGGCTCAGAAATCTGAAGTAACATGTAAGTGAATAAGAGCAATAGTTCTACATGAAGCTTTTGATTGAAAAGGCTCACAAACAGCAATTTACTGAAATACTGCACCTCTAAATTGTATGGACGCTTACACCACTGAATAAATATAAAAAAATTGGACTTTATAACTCACAATGGACCCAACTAAGCCCAAGGTTTTTTTCCCCATTCTCTAATGGATGGGGTTTTGGTTCCTTGCCGCTGTCGCCTCTGGCTTGCTTAGTTGGGGACTCCTGATTTTTAGTGATTATCGTCATTTTGATTACATTTTGATTATCGTCTCTGCATTTGACAAATAAATAGCTTAATTTGATCATTATACATTACCATCACTCTGTTCTTCTACTTGATAATGTTCAGTGCTTTGCTACAATCTGTATTGTTAAAAGCGCTATATTAATAAAAGTGACTTGACTTTGACAATTGTCAGTTTATATATAAAAATTCCAAAAGGAAGTTAGAGTTCATATTTTACATCTTGCAATTACAACTTTATTTATTGCGATTGCGAGTTTATATCCCACATTTCTTAGAAAACTGACTAAATTGCAAGTTTTTATTTTTAGTTTATATGCCGCAATTTTGAGAAGTGTCAAACAGACTATTATAACGTCTTCTATCTATTGTCACAAAGACAGTGTTTTTGACTTGGACACTCCTATCTGATGACACAATTCCAAAAATGTAACTGCGACCATATGATTAACCTTGAGCTAAAATAAGCCAGCACTGCCTTTTGGTTACAGTGTCATCTTTGGTGGCCCAAAAAAGTGCTGAGCTTGCTTTACAACTCTGACTGTAGTCTTCACCACACTGAGGTTTTAATGAACTACAAAAACAACTGATCATCATCAAAACACCCCACACAAACGAAGAGAGGACAGAAAGAAAGAACAAAATAAACAAGGTTAAATAAATAAACTTTCATAACTCTTAATAATAATGAAATTATTAAGTCACATAATTTGACTTATTAATATAATGGTTTTAACAAGTTGAAAAGTTTTTTTGGTTTGTTTTTAAAAAGTCTATAACCCAATCAAAAATGGTGGATTTATAAAAATACAAAAAAAATTCTCTTTATTTGGAAAGAATTTTAAAACAAAGGAATGATTAAAAAAAAATAAAAACAAATTTGTGACACTGACTACATTAAATCCTTTGAGTCTCAGTTGGCATATTTCTTTGGAAAAAATACTTTTTGTTTCATCTGGGCCAGCAAGTGGAGGAACAGAGGATCTATATATAGATCACACGGACAATATCAGTGTGGATGAATCCCTGCTGTCCGATCCTTTGGCCCCTCATCTCACTCTCAGCCACACACGTAGGCACTAACAATCTAGTCCTGAATGGACAGCCTCTTTAGCCTTTGGTATCCAACTGAGATAAAACCAAAGAAGAGCCAAATATTTTCCCAATAGGACCAGGGAGTTTAATTGTGTCCTTAGGCTGCAGAGCTGCTCATTCAGCCCAACAGCACATCATTGTCTGTTTGGGGACGAAAACCCAGCACACAAAAAGAATGACATCATTACTTTTGATTTAACAGTCGTTTCAGGGCAAGCAGCACTGTACCAATTCTTATCATTCATGCCACCCAGACACTAACTCCTCCTCTCCATAACCAGTGGAACTAAAGGCCATTCACTTACATGGCAGAGATCCATTTCACAGTTAAAGGATTTACACAAAGAGATTCTGATTGATGTCTGATGAAATCTAGATATTTATGATGCAAGCTGCGCCAACTTCCTCTAGCTTAACCTTCATCTGTCACATGGCTTGTTACATGTAGGAGCTTAAAGTGGATATCCGTTGCCCTTTGGACGTCTCTAAAAGAAAATTCACTTGACAAAGTCTTATACAAGGGTCATCTTTAGGGTCATTCTCAAATTTGAACTTGAACATGGTCAGACTTCTGGCTTTGATCTCTTTGTATTTCCAGGCCTTGATAAAGACAGGGTTAAATTTAAGAAAATATTTAATGTAAATAAATTGCTGAACACTATCCAATAAACATATGCTTTTTAAATTTTATTTTCTTAACTTTATAGTGTGTAAGTTCTGTGAATTCGAAGGATGTTTATTATAACCAATTATACCAATTATAATGTAGAAACCACTATTTTAGCCTGACAAACAAACCATACAGGGCAGTAGATTAACGTTAGTGAGCTTGAACTTGAAAAAGGGTGTGAACCTGTGAGATACCTTCTGATGTTCATTCATGATTATTTCATGCTAAAACAAGAGGTAGAAAGGATAATTTAGGTGCCGCTTGAACAGTGATCTGTAACGACATGAGCCAAACAACTGTCTTTATTGTTTACATTTCTTAAAAATGACAACATCTGAAAGACTGTTAAATACCTAAAGTAACCTGCTCTGTCTTGTCTGTCAATGTGTCGTCAGTGTCCTCTTTGCTCTTTTTTCACTGCAGTTGTCTTTGCAAAGGGTCAAATTCACACAGTTTTAATGCGGGGTTACACATTTGTTTAAAGCAACAAATTGCCCAAAAATGTAGGTCAGAAACATGATTTACACAAGTATATGAACGTAGATGCTTCTATCTACTGTACGCAAGATTGATTTGCGAAGTTGCATTTATGAGTTTCCACAATGTGACACCCTATATTGTTTAACCTAATACTCATGTCCTTACAAACTCATATGGCTTTTTTTCTTTCTACAGAACATGATGCTCGAGAACCAAGTATGTTTGACTTAAGTTCACGTTTGAGGTTTGAGGTCACTATATTTGATGTAGTCTGCATCAAATACTAATTTATTTGATTTGTAAAGATTCTCAAAGGCAGGGGTTGCAAACTTAGTTCTTATGAGCCTCAGTCCTGCAGAGTTTAGCTACAACCCTAAATAACCTTTTGAGCGCTATGGTCCCACATTTGGGATTTTTCGTTCCGTGCCCCTGGGAGTACGTTTCCACATATGGGATTTAGAACGTTTGGTGACATCGCATAATTTCAGTTTTCACGAGTTTGCTGGCGCTGAGCCAGAGAGAGATGTGCACTGTGCTTGTCATATTATCAGAACTATACAGTGTTCTTAACCCTATAATGTATATTTTAGGTTTCTGGCATTTAAATACACATAAGCACTATATTTTCTATAACTATATATACACTATAACAATACATTTAGAGCTTGTAAAATACACAAAGATGTCAAAGGAAGCAACAATAACAATCCATTCAAATTTAATTTGCCGATGTGTTCATATCAGATAAACATAGTGTAAGTAGCTATAAAGTTCACTCTATTCTTCACTCAGTTCACCAGCCACTTACTCGCATGTATTTCGGGAGAAATTGATGAATTTGTGTGCTGTAATTACGATCCAGCTAATCAAGTCCATGAGGATTATTTGAAAACTACAGGTAAGTGTATTGAAGCATGTTTGGAACTCTGCATAGATATATATACTGACTAGATGTGCCTTGGGGCCTTTAAGCATATGTCAACATCGCCACCATCTTGTGTCAGGGATCTGAAGGAAGTGCATCGATGTAATATGATGGTAAGATGTTGAAAATTTGTCCACACAGTTGTGTCATTGTAGTCTGTAAAGTTATTTTGCTCGACAAGTTCATGTCTGTTACTGTTCATGTTGATGACCACAAAGTTAATGTTATCCTATGAAAGAAAGAGCTAGGTAACGTTAAGTTATGTTAATGTAAGTTGAAGAAAACCAACGATGAATATAATATAATTGCAAGATGGTGAAGAGTTGCCTAAAGCTTGTGTCAGTGTTAATTTGTAAAGGTAATCGTTAATGTGAATGAAGACGTTTACACATAAACTATAACCATATGAAGAACGATACCGTTTGAGGTCACTTTCAGAGCGATTTAAGAATGATAAAAAGCTAGAAGCTATTAGTCAATCAGAATCCATCACATTTTAGCCATACATTATTTAACACTTGGAGAGACTTTTCTTGTCAATGGTCAGTGTGGACGCTTTTATTGCTATGATTAGTTATTGCTGTCATCCTCCCTAATGAATGAATGCCCATTTACACTGCTATCACGTGGCTATGTCCCTTGAAGTACACTACAAAAATGCTACAGACTTTTGGATTTTTTTTGTTTGTAGATTCCCAAGTGATAACCAGAGGCGTCAGTCATGGGCAATATCACTCAGGAGAGAGAGGTTAGAGCCAAAAGACTGCACTGAAAACTGATTAAAAATTATAATGAAATCCTCCTACCTCACATTATTTTTATTACCAGTTTTGCATTCCAGAACCTAATGCTTGTCTTTCTTGTTTGTGGCACAAAATTTTTTCATGCAAACACAAAATAATTTCAATACTTTTTCTATGCATATCATATTTTTTTCCATCACCGTGTTTCCCTTTAGGGTGCCCCACAGATTTGAGAGTGCATAAACTTTCAATCTGTTTAAACTGTTCATTCCAAGTGAATGCTGACTTTATGGACCGTAACAGCTGAAATTTTTCTAAATATCTTCTGCTGTATTTCAAAGAAGAATGAAAACTTAAGTTTGGAACAACATGAAAGTGAGTAAACGATGACAGAATTTTCATTTTAAAATGAACTATTCCTTAAACAAATGTTATGAATTACTGTTAGAATGAGCAATGGTCAGAGGCCCAGGCGATAGAATTATTTGGTTGTTCTTTCATGAACAGATGGTAATGTGGGACAAAGCTATAAAACATTTCAAAAGACTGGCTTGTCTTGCTCAGGCACCACATCACTCACACTGGTTTAAAGGGTCATATATTTCATTTTCCAACTTGTCAAATATCATGTTTGTTAATGAAAAAAATGGCTTTGCAACTCAATCATCTTCAGATAAAACAAACTTCTTTGTCCCAACAAGTACTGAAATGTGTGTGAACAACGTACTAAGGGAGCATATACTGTATGATATGAGCTTATTTTTTCCATAAATTCTTTCATGATTTCCTCCAAGGATTAAACAGTTAACCTCTGGCCTGTGATACAGCTGAACCTTTTTGAAGGGTCCAGCTCTCAACCATCATTAACCAGAATACTTTTGAATACGTTTGGAATGGGGTAAGGAACCAACTGGAATGAGGTTCTCAAACTGAGCCAGCAGCAGAATGAGGCCAAAGGTGAAAGTGCTTTCACATTAAGAATTCTGTACATTACTGTCCTCTCTGCTTCTCTAAGTCTTTGTAATAAACATTAGCCTGGGTAGGGCCACCATTACCAACATACTCATTGTTTATTTGTTGAAAGTCTTTTCAAAAAATGTAAGTGGAAAAAAAACTTATTCTGGAAGTTGTGGTTTCTGGAAATTGCATTTTATCTAGGTCCTTTACACAGTGCATGACATTTCATAAAAAGGAACCTGAAAAGAACATAGCACATTTCTGGCTTTCTTGCTTTCTCTTTTTCTCTGTGCTATATTTTTTCATAAACTCTGTAAAGACATGCATTCCTGCACTCCAGATGAGAGACTAAAGGCTGACGGCTACGTGCTGTATGCGTGACCTACATGAATCCAGCTGCACTATGCTGACAACTCTGAGCTTCTCAGCTATAAGTCTTCAAAATGCTGACAAAGCAGTTCAGGGCAGAATCACTAACCCTAGTGAACGGGAAGGATTTAAACTATAAGGAAAACAGCAATGAACAAAGAATCAATTGTGGGTAACAGTTATATTATACTACTTATATATTATATATATATACTATATGCTGTATCTCTTGCATTCCAGATTCATTAAATTTGACACGTGTATTAAACACATATGGAATCATATTTCCCTAGTACCTTTTAATTCAGAGATCTTTAAAGGATACAGTGTGACTGCAGGTCATGTTCAGGAATGCGCTATAGTCTCTGGGTTCAGGGAATCTGGGGTCAAGATACCTTTAGGACAATGGTTTATGGCAGTGCACCTCAGCAAGACAGAATTAGTATATTGGCAGTGTTTATTCTATGTCTTGTTTTAATTGGTGTCCTTCTGAAGGAACTGCTTAAATCACTGTTCTCGGTCACGACTGTACTTAGCAGCCAGTAATCCAGGCAGGTTGCAACTTGCTCAGTGGGCTAAAGGATAAAATTGGCTCTTTGACTCTGGAGAAGCCTTAGACTAAACCACAGCCTGGCCAGTCTCCAAGCCAGCATCTGTCAACACCTCTGTTGTGACTGGTATCAGCCCAGCAGAGAGAATCAAATCCACTCTGCAGATTTTATGCCCAGGAGCTCACCTGAATGTGTGATGTGACACGTAGACATACAGTGCCTGCTTAAACCGGCACGTACTGCATCATCACATGGGTGACCAGGAGGGTGAAAAGCTATCTGTAATACACTTACGTGTCACAGTTCTTCTTCGCTATGTAATTTAGCTGCAATATAATAGAAACACCTGACACACATTTCTCAAAATAAACTTTCAGGATCCTACACACAGCTCAGATACAGTATGAGCTCATTTTTTCTTGATCTTGTAATTTCTATCTTCTAAGTAGCATGTCACATAGCAACCCTGCATTTACAAAAGTACCGAATGTTGTATAACCATGCTTGTACCATATTATGTCTAAAACTATGTTGAAGCACAATTTAAATGACATGGTGTATTAATATGTATTGTTAGAATATATAGTGGCCACAGAGTCCGACCAATCAGGATTACCACCATGCCACACACTGATGGTCGCATGGACACCAAATCAGAGTTTACGGTCATTAGGAGTGTTGCATTTGAAGACACTAAAGCTTCCTCTGGGTGTTTTAGGCTGGGTTCCAGCTTGGTGGACCTACCATTGAGGTCTGTGCAGCTGCCATCCCAAGGCCTTTTACAGTGAAGTCTATGGAGGTGGTTCCTCTGTCTGCAGCGTTTCCAGCCATGGCAGTGGCTGTGTTGTGTGTCTGGGCAATACATTGTATTCCTACACCGCAGCAAAGACCAGTACAGAAATCTGTTCCTGAGCCAAGTCCAGTCCAAGAATCCATTTCTGAACCAGGTCCACTTTAGTCCAAGAATATGTTACTGAACCAAGTTCATTCCAAGAATCTGTTACTAAACCAAGTCCAGTCCAAGAATCTTTTCCTGAACCAACTTCAGTCCAAGAATCTGTTCCTGAACCAAATTCCAAGTTTCTGGTACTGAGTTCCTTCCAAGACGCTGTTTCTAAACCAGGTCTGGTCACTGAACCCAATCCAGTTCCTCTCTGGCAACCGATTCAGTCAAACCCACCAAAACCACCAGACGCTCTGCCAGCTCCTCCCAGACCACCATCTCTCTTATCTGTACCACCTTCTGGTCAATCAGCTTCATTAGTTCCACCACTGGCCTCAAGCTGGTCTCTACTCTCTGTTTCACTGACCCCACCATTGCAATCACCTTCAGTCTAATCATTTTGATCTGGTCTCAACCTTTTGCTCTACAAATGAATTCATGTCCTTCGCCCTCAGCTGCTTCTCTGCCTCCTGTACCTCTCCATGGTCTGGGTCCTCCATCCCTTCTCCTGTGTCTGCCTCTGTACCACTGCCCTCATGGACTTTGTGTAGGGCATCTGGAATCCGCCCTTAGAGGGAGGGCTATGTCATGTCTTGTCTGATATCCTGCACCACTGATAGGCAGTGGTCTGTTTCTGTGTTTTGTGTTCTCCCTTTCCCAGTCATGTACTCAGTTTCCCATAATGCTGTGTTTTAATTAGCGTCTACCAGGTTCAGCTGTGTTCCATTTCCTGTTTGGTTATTTGTTTGGGTATATAAAGCCCTGAACTGCTATTGTTAGGGTGAGTTGTTGAAAGTGTTCATGAAATGTTTCTTGTGACTTTTCCTTGATTTTGTGATGAATTTTGGACTTGTATCTCTATGGATTATTATTATAATATCTTAAACTAAATTTGGACCCGCTGTCTGTTGCCTATCAATGCTCAATCATAACAAGTAGATTGTTACAGTAGGTTAAGAGATAAAGGTTAAGCACACCATCTACTAGTACTCAGATGACTGGCAGTTACAACGTTACTTAGTAAGTCAGTAGAATAAGATGACTGTGAAAATTAGGCGTAATAAAATGTTTATGCATCAAAGTATACACATTTTAGTATCATGGTCCATATTATATTTCAAAGTACAATAATATTGTAATCTGATAACATCAATGTACCACGCTAATGCCACATTGTTATGTTGTAAGAGATATTAACTTGGTTTTATAGAAATTGTATGGTAATGGTAAAGTATGGTAATACCATGTTTTAGACAATGTTCTTTAACACTCTGTAACTCATGGTGTATAAATACCATGGTATATGTACATTGTAATCAGTACTGTGTATATAAAAAAAGTACTGCGCTATCACCATGTAAAACAGTGTATGTGTACCATACTATGGTATTCTTTCAAGTACCATGGTACCATGACATATGAACATGTTAATCATAAAGCATTGTTTATAACAAAGAATTATGATTTTATGAAGATGTAATAGACAACAACTAATGTTTACATCATGTATTAAGATAATACAATATAATTTTTTGACATACTTTGATGTACAATGTACATATTTTTTTCAAATGAGTTATGTCACAATCAGGTAGCTCACGGTCAGTATACAAACAAAGTCAAACACCGGCAAACATAAACAACATAGGCTGAGACAGAGAATAGTTGATATCCAAAGCGAAGGTCAGTTACCATGTAAACATTGTCCAAAGTAAAAGGCAAGGCGAAGATTCGTTAAACAGCAAATGGTCAGCAACAAGTAAATCCAAAACAGCAAAACAAACAACAGGCTAGAGCTGGGGTGACAGTGAAAATGAACCATGACTAGACAAACAAACAGACTGGTATATATACAGGTGGAACTGATGACAGTTGTCTGATATACAGCAACAGCTGTGGGGGAGAGATGCATACTGGGAAATGGAGTCCGGATGTGGAAACAGACACAAAAACACATAAAGTTCTTAGAGAGCTGGAGTGCCATCAACAGTCTTTAGCTGGCAGCTCCAGCTGGGCATGACATAACCCCCTCCCCCCTTAAGGAGTGGCTTCCAGATGCTCCTGATGCTGAAAATGGAGGAACAACCACCAGGGAGGAGCGGGCGGCGGAAACGCCCACCTGGGTATAATCCATGAAGAGAATGCCCACTAGGGCCAACCCGACAGTTCTAGTACCCTCCAGGGCGGTGCAGATGGCAGGGAAACCCACCTAGCCGGTGCAGACCCACCGGGGCAGAATCCACAGAGTTGAAGCCCTCCAGGGCGGAGCAAAGGATTGCCGAACCCTCCGAGGCAAACCCATCAGCGATGACGCCCTCCTGGATCGAACCATCATCGAAGACGCTTTCCTGGGTGATGCAGATAGTTGGGATGCCCTCCGGAGCTGACCAGGCAGTGAAGACGCCCTCCAGGGCGGAGCAGGGAGCGGAGAAGTCCACCTGGGCTTCAGATAGTGAGGTCATCTTCCAGGGTGGAGCGGAGGCAGCAGAGCCCCTCTGAAACCGAACAGCCTGAGTTTGCACCCTTTTAGGCTGACTATATAGTGGACCCTCAAAGGGTCCGGATCACAGAAAATCGCAACCCGACGACATGGAACACGGCTCCTCGTACCGTGCAATGAGATGACACCCCATTGTTTGCGGGCTAGGAACCGCTAGGACCGACAACAGCTCGTCTGACTGCGTAAATGGGACCGACTGGGCCGGGGACAGCACTCCTGGCTGTATAACTGAACCAGACTGTACAGACACTATACAGCCCCTCTTGCTGTGAAGTGGTGTCAGAACCCGTCACTAGCATTTCAGGGATCGCTAATACGGGTGACGGCTCCTCGGCCTGGAAAACCAGAATCGACTGGGCAGCACACCTGGCTGTATAACCAGTACCGATTGGACATGGAACAGCACCTGAGGCTGTCTTACCGGTGTCAGCTTGGCGGAAAGCGGCCACAGTCGCCGCGAAATGGGGTGGCTTCCCGTTTCCTGTGATCTCTGAACCGTGAGGGTTTTTAGCTGGAGCTGGCAACCATGCTGGTGGTTCTGGCGCCGTGGAGACTCTAGGCGGTGCTGGCAACCGCAATGCTGGGTTGGCATCTGCAGGTTTGACCACCATCTTGTGCGTACACGGTGCACGCCGAATAGGGCAGCAGCGAGTACCGACCAACGGGTTCCCCTCCTCAATAGTGGCAAGGTGGTCGTTCCTTGTACAGCAGTGGGTCTGTACATCCTCCTTTACTTCGCCCACGGTGAAGGATGACCCACAAAACTCTAAAACAAAGTCAATAAGTCTTATCAGCGGCCAGTTCAAGATCTAAACCGGACTTAAAGTATCCCTTTAGCTTCTCCTCATCACCAGTGACAAGATTCGCTATGGCGATGAAGTCCTGCGCATATGCTCAATGTGATGTCCGTCCTGAAACATTGAATGCAGTGATGTCTTTAACACGAAGTCTAAATCCTGCCGGCGAGGCGATGCATCTCCCAGGCGTGAGCCCTGAAAAATCCCACTGCTGATCTCTGTACGACGGTTCATTACATCGTCTACCTGGTTCTTTGTTCTTTGGTTGAGTTTGTTTTGCCGGTGCTCGATTGTGCATGTCCTGACCATGAGCCTTTAATAAACCTTTTGCACTTGAACTCGCACACTTCATTCATAACAGGTTACAGCACATTCCTGTAATAAATATCCTTACTGTCTTGGCATCATAGGGCCCCATGTTTGGATGAATTGGTACCATAACATGCATACACATTGGTGTAACCACAAAACTATATGACTAAACCATTGAGGTGGCAAAACATTTTTTTTTACTCAAGATTGGAGTTATCTTCAGTGTGTCCTTGAGCAAGACACACAACCTCTAGAATAGCTAAAATGGTCTAGGGTCTTGGAATGCATTGCATCTTGGAAAAATTAAAATTACATCACTAAAACCACACTTTGTCAGAACATTGCATGTGTACTGCATGCTGATGTTTGACAGCATATTGCCTACTATTGAAACATGAAATCATTGTACCAAAAAAAACTTTTTTTGGCTAAATACAGTAAAATTAAGCATTTCTGAATTGGCCTAAAACATGAATTTTAAAATTTAAATATTAATTGCCAATTATTAATAAAGGGATAGTTCAAAAAGAAAATTCTCTCATCATTTACCTCATTTCATTCCAAACCTGAATTAATTTCTTTGTCATGTGGAATACAAAAGAAGGCCTTTTGAAACATGAGTAACACTTTATTTTGATGGCCCCTTTTTAAAGAATCTGTTGACAATAAGTAGCTTTTTTTAAGAAACTAACTCTCATTAGAATATTAGTATACTCTCTAATTAATATCTGATAACTCTTTATTCTGATGGTCTCCCAAAAGACGTTCTACTGACTATAAGTAACTTGAAAATACATATCCACTTATTCAAACCCTAACCCTAACATTCTACTAATACTCTGCTAGCACTTTATTGAGAATTAGTAGATATGTAGGTGCAATGTTACTTATAATCAACAGAATACATTAAAGGGACCATCAAAATAAAGTGAAACCGAAACTTGTTTTTGAAACATATTCTATTATGCTCCACAGAAGAAAAATGTATTTAATTATTCACTAAACCAGCCTGTGCAAAATGCTAACTAATGTTAAATATTAGTTAATAAGTTTTGCCTATTGTAAAGTGTTACCAACAAGATTAATATAGATAAAGGAAGTAATCCATGGAAATGCATCAATCTGAAATGCATTTACACAGGGAATACAACAAACAAGAAACATAATAATAATCAGAAAGCCGAAGAACAGATTTAGAAAAACGGAACTGTGGTAACATCTTAATATGGTCTGTTTTAAAGACAATATCTTCAACACAGTAATTTCTTATTCAAACACAACTAATAAGAGTAAGAGTCCCATGTGAGTCAACAACCTGATTGCAAGTGTGATAAAATATCAGTGCAATGTCGCACTGCCGACCACGCTGTTGGTCTGAATATCAAAACAGCTGTACCTGTTTTAATATTTGTAACAACGGCACTCTCTTCTAATGTGATATTGCTTAAATATCACATCCTGCTGTGTGTGACAAAAACAGACACAATGACCTCAGACCAACTGGCAACCTCTGCCCATACCACACCTCAGTTAATATAGCAAACCCAACACAGTAAGCACTTCTCATCATCCTATCTCAAATTGTGCCGTATTGTGTGGGCTTGATGAGCCTGTGAGCCCTTCCCAGTTCTGGGTTATTTCCAGCCACTTACCTCACCCTAGAGTAAAAATGCATCAACACATTAAAGCGAGGTAAGATACTATTAAGCATATTGCTCATCCCCTTATTTCAGATCCAGGCCTTCTTGGTGGGTGCCAGAACCTGATGTCAGTGAGTGCTTTAAATGGATTAAAGCCTACACTTTACTCTCTCTCTCTCTCTGTCTCTCTTTCTCGCTCTCTATCACTGTGCTGCTGGTGTTTTGCTGATAAGGGTAGAAGATTCTAGAAAGGAATAAACTCTACTACAAGTCTGTTATAAATAAACTTTAAAATAAACTTGAGTCAGGTAGGAGACACAAGAAATTTCTATGATTTCTGATTTTGCAGAGCAATAGCATGCTGTCAAAGGGCCGGCTGGTTTGTGGAAGCATTCTGGTTCGCGTGCCTTTCGCGTGGGATCTGGGAGAGCAATAGGGGCCTGTCAGAAAGTGCCCGCAGCTCGGAAAATTCTGTAAACACAAAATGTCTTGTTTCTTACTAGGCAAGCAGGCCATCAGACATCTGCTCTTCTTTGAGCGTGCATTTGAGAAAAAAAAAACTATCCAGGGGGTGCAAATCAGAGGCAGCTGTGGGAAGGTAACATGTAAAAGAGTCCAGAAACCAGATTCATAACACATATGATTTTCAGAATGCACTATGTTGCCTCTATAAAACACTCTGCAGACACTTACAGTGGTCCCAAAGTGTATTTGAAAAAATACACTTTGCCAAACTAGAATGTGATGGCAGGAATGTAACAGCATGAATGGCAATTAATAGTTTCAATGTGGAATTTATTTTAAAGAGAGAAAGCACAACTGTGTGAAAAGGAGTATGCTTAATCGTAATCAATGTGTACTTCAAATCACTTCAAAATGTATATTTAAAATAATAATAATAATGTGCAGATAAGAAAATAATAGGCCACTTAAGTGTACTTAAAGATAATACACCTTCATGACTGTTTCTTAAAACACCCAAGTACACTTTTAATTAGTCAATAAAAACAATTTGTAAATGTGACGTTTTACTTTAATCATTGTGACTTATGACTTAAAGAGGTACGCTTATTTTGATGCTGACAAACATAATAAAACACATTTAAGCACCTGTTTTAATTTATACATCTAATATGTTATTTGGTTTTACATTTAAAGTTAGTTGGTGTTGTCATGCTCAGTCAAAGTCAGAGACAAAAGGGTAATGTGAAACAGGTAAGTATTTATTTTCTCACAGCAGGATTCACATGGCAGATGAGAGTGATGCAGCTTACCCTCAGGCAGGTGTCGGGGTGTATTGGTGATGGCACAGACGGAGCATCCATGGATATACCTGCGTACATCCAGGAGGTTCTGACGGACTGTGAGGGGAACATATTGTTTTCCTTTGGGGACTCCAGGAGGGATCGGTTTGAGGGTCAAGGCTTGTCGGATCTGGTCCTGAAGGGACAACTGAATGGGAGCGAGGAAGACTGAGGGTGGCAGGACTGGTTCTGGAGTTTTTGTGACAGGATCAGGTTGGTGGAGATGAGACAGCGCATCTGCCTTACTGTTCTTCGACCTCGGTCGATAGGTGAATTCAAAGCGGGTGAAGAACAAGGCCCACCAGGCTTGCCGTGGGTTGAGGTGCTTCACCTTGCAGAGATACTGAAGGTTTTATATGGTCGGTGTCTAATTGAAACTGAATTTTTGCTCCCTCAAGCCAGTGGCGCCACTCCTCGAGTGCAAGCTTTATGGCCAGCAGTTCTCGATTTCCCACATCATACAGGTCCTTTTCGAAAAATTAGCATATTGTGATGAAGTTCATTATTTTCTGTAATGTACGGATAAACATTAGACTTTCATATATTTTAGATTCATTACACACAACTGAAGTAGTTTCAAGCCTTTTATTGTTTTAAT
>JAUYWG010000051.1:5011262-5022642 GCA_034779775.1 Enteromius afrohamiltoni
TGATTGCCTCCATGCCACGCTGCATTGAAGCAGTCATTTCTGCAAAAGGATTCCCGACCAAGTATTGAGTGCATAACCCATTTTTGGGTTTTCATGAGCTGTATGCCAAAAATCATCAATACTAAAACAATAAAAGGCATGAAACTACTTGAGTTGTGTGTAATGAATCTAAAATATATGAAAGTCTAATGTTTATCAGTACATTACAGAAAATAATGTCACAATATGCAATTTTTTTTTAAAGGACCTGTAGTTCTGCTCGGAAGAAGAAATATGCACATGGGTGAAGTACTGCAGGTAATGTGGCTCCTACGCCAGTGGTAGCAGCATCCACCTCCACTACAAACTGTGAGTTTTGGTCAGGATGTCAGAGAATGGGTGCTTTGCAGAATGTCTTTTTCAGTCGTGTGAATGCCTCCTGTGCAGCAGACGTCCATGGAATTTTGTTCTTTGCTCCTTTAAGCAGAGAAGTTAGAACAGAAGAGATTAGACTGTATCCAGCAATAAACAGTCTATAAAAACTCGAGGAATCGTTGTAACTCCTTTATAGTTGTGGGGATTGGCCATTCGGAGACTGCTGTGACTTTCTTTGGGTCCATTTCAATTTGTCAGGTGAGGTAGAGGGATGGATAAATTCCTGTTTAAGTGTTTCAGCTATATACTTATTCATAGCTTTGTGTTCCAGCAGAGAGAGAGGATAAACATGACCTTTAGGCATTGTTGCGTCAGGTAAGAGGTCTATTGCACAATCCCAGTGACGATCATCAGGACTTTTGATAGAAGTGGACAGGCAGGGTATCCTTCGCTGAGGAAGAGAAGGTAAACAGTCACTCCATGTCGCTCCATTACAGTACTTCACCTGTACTCCAGAGGAATTTAGGGTTGTGTGTCTCAGATGGACTCTTCGTGAAGGCAGCCGATCCGAAGGGTGAGTGCAGGCGTGCAGGTGTTGATAGGACGGGTATCTAGAGCTTTTCCCTGTATGGTGGTAATACGTAAGCTGAAGAACTCTTTATTTTAGGTATGTGGAGCTCTTCCAAACAGTGGGAGGAAAAGAAGTTACCGGCAACACCGGAGTCGACCAGTGTTTTCACAGGAAAAAGGCATGTATCAGGGATAATCATAGCATCAATTAATGGTATAGTATGCACATTACTCATGATATGTCCAACACTCACCATTGTTCTAGGTGGTCGAACAGGGCATTGTAAAAGGAGATGTGCCAGGTTGCCATGATACAAGCAGAGACTACCTTGAAGCCACCGAGTGCGTTCGTTTGCAGTGAGATGGTAAGTATCCATATGCATAGGTTCATCGACAGTGGTCATGGCAGGTGAAGGATCAGAGAGACTTTCACAAGCAGTTAAATGTTGAGAGATCATTAGTGCTCTTTTTAGGAAGGCATCGAGACCCACATTATCATCATAGATGGCCATCCACTTGTTAGAGCTAATGTGCAAAAACGGAGTATATACTCATGAATCGGCAGCTTTCCCTGCTGAAGTTGAAGCAGTTCCTCTGGCACGGTGATAGCAGTGACTGGCTGACCGAAAACTTGATGAAAGTTAAGAAGAAATTGGTCTAGTGAAGCCTCTGCCCACTGTAAAGCTCGTCTAGTGAGCAGGGTGATGATAAAGGCGATCTTTGTGCAATCTGTGAGGAAATTACATGGCTGTGCCTCGAGATAAAGTTAGCATTGCAACAAGAATCCACTGCATCAGACACTATCTCCAGAAAACTGAGGTGGGCATGCCACTGGACTGGCTGAGGGAGTTGTACCTCATGTAGGATTTGCAGAAAGGCATGATATGGTTTGGTTGATGCAGCTGCCTCTTCCTAATCCATGTCGATCAACGCAATCCTGCTTGTCCTTTGATGGGCTGAGCTTCTGTCACGCTCAGTCAAAGTCAGAGACAAAAGGGTAATGTGAAACAGGTAAGTATTTATTTTTTCACAGCAGGATTCACAAGGTAGAGGAGAGCAATGCAGGTAAGTCCCTCAGGTGAATATAGCAGGTAGGCACATGCACTTTAGCGAAAGGAATGGTGATATACAGTCTTTTAGATAAGATAGTGATACTCAGTCTTTGCTAGAGAGGCAGGCAGATCAACTCAGGCAGGCAGACACAAGTTCCAGGTAGATAGGTTCTTAGCGATCTCAAATGAAACAAGTAGATCAGACAGGCAGAGAGTCAGACAGATATTCTGCGCATTTGCAGACAAACTCAGGAAGTGACCTTGAGCTCGGCCATCGAGTGAATGGTGTCAGCACTCAGGTGATTGACATCGGGTGATTGGAGCTGATCCGGGAACAGACGACTGTGATGCGGCTGAGACTGATCCAAGGGACAGCTCTCTAAAGTGGAAATACCAAGCTGCACATACTGTAGAAAGTTCACTGCTATGCACTTTATTCTTGGCTGTGAGGTGGAGCTATAAAAAATCTTACAATCTTTTTTAAATTAACTTTTTCAGAATTATTTTAAATACAATGACAAAAATGCTGAACGCTGAAGTAGAAATATCAGAAGCTGACTTTGATATAATAGTAAGAACCATGTCAAGTCAAATGTACAGCAAAAATTATTTATTATTATGATTATTATTATTATTATTTTGATGGTTTTCTTTTTCCTACCGTCATGGTCTTTTTCTGTTTTTTTGGAGCAAGACAGTGGTCACAGCAGAAATGGTAATTGACCTCAAGGTTAGTTGTTTGTAATGCTTTATTATATGGTTGCTTTGTGAACTTAATAAACAAACTCCAGCTCATTAAATGTCATCTCTCACCGTCACATTTCAACAATTCAAATCTGTTAAAGGATTGTTTTGGTTTCTCTAAACCTGGTTTCTCCCAATTTTTTTCCCCCCTCCATTTCTGTCACTGATGGAGTTTTGATTCCTTGCCATTATTGCCTTTGGCTTGCTTAGTTGGAAAAAACTTGACTAATTGCACAGACACTAGATGAGAGCTGAACCGAATGATGACATCACTGAATCATGAGTAAATGGACTTTGACTTTTTAAAATGACTCTTTGTTAATGTCCTCTTGCATTATTGACAACAAGAGTTTCCTGTTTGATAGTTTAAATCATTCTATTGTATGAAGTGAACTAAAGGTGATGACTTATATTTTCCAAGGAAAAGAAGTTTAAAAGTGTAAGATATAAAACTGTTAAAATATAAACACGCTATAACAATACACCTCAATCAGCATTTCTAATTGCACACCCTGATTAATTGGAATGGAAGAATGGTGATTAGAATGGTGATTTAATTCTTAGACGTGTTGAGACGTGGAGCTCACACCCTTTGTAAACGCAATGTCAAGTCACAGGCTATGCAACACGTTCACATTTCTCATATTCCAAAATAGCGTCTGCATATTCACTTCACATACAAACAACAGGCAATGTGCTTGATATCTTGATAACATTTATGGACATCATCAGTCACTGACGATTTTTTCAGCTGTTTTAAATGACTTCCAGGCACTCTTCCAGGATGTTTTCTCTTTTGGACAGACCAAAAGCCTTCTCTAGCACTTAGACCCCTACTGGGTTCCATCCACAGGACAATAAAAGTAAAGAGAGAGGGATTAGGGTAATTGATTAATGTCTGTAGCGATTTTTACGGTAACATGGGGACCGTGTTACGGTAACAGACCATGGCCCCATATGGAGGTGGTTAGCCTGGAGCAATGACAAGGCTTTCCAGGAATATATCAGGGCCTCAGTCAGCTCACACATGACAGCCAGGGGTCCAGAGATAGCTATATATACACACGCACACAACAGATGCTCACACATAGAGATCCATACAATGTATGAACAATGTATACAAATGCATACAGGTGCCGGCACATCATCACAGAAACGCATGCATACATGTGACTATCATTTAAAAAAAAAAACCTAAATCATGATCTAGCATTGTGGTGCATATGGCATTTGTTTAGATAAATTACATGGTGGTCCTTATACAGGAAGTTTGAGTTCAAATCTGTCTTCCATCATACTTCTTCTCTCTTTTTTATATTTTCTTGCCATTTCACATCTGTCCTATCCCATTAAAAGTCTTTTATGCATTTATTCATACCCAAAAAAGATTTTATTTTATTTTGGATGAAGACATGATTATGTCTAAGGGGATATACATCTGGACATAACTTTTTATGATTACTGTAAGAATATATGAGTCACACTGTAGAGGAAGTGACAAGTTTCTTGGGAAACCAGTGTCTAGACACATGTTAAAGCAATGCACTGTGCTGAACTGCAATTCAGCACATTCGAAATGACACCAAAAGCCATGTTATACTAACAGTAACATTTACCAATTTATTTGAAAGACAAATCTTTGAAATGCATTTCAGTGTAACACTAAATAACCATATAGGAAGATGGAATAACTTAGAACAGAACAGAAACGGCATCTGTCATTTTTTACCCAACCCTGATATTGTTCCAACCTGGTGTGTTTTTAATGTCTCAATGGGAAACAAAAAGGGATGACATTTTTAAAGAATCTTTCCCCATCTGTAATCCATAAACCCCCATAACTAAAAATATTTGAAAAAATCTATTCAAATAAAGCACTCTGATGCATCAAGTGACACTAAGCCATCATATTCAGTTTTTGGGACTGTTTTAGGGTGCTTTTTGGATTACGTTTCAATTTTTTGCGGTTTCTGGAGCATGAACGTGGTCAGTATGAATGAGTGCTTTATGAAAATGAGTCAAATTTATTTAGAATTTTTCCTTTTGTGTTCCATGGAAGAAAAAAAATTATGCTGGGTTGGAAAGACATGGGGGTGAGTAAATAATATCAGAATTTCCATTTAGGATAAACTATTTCTAGAAGAGAGAGAGGAATGAGAACAAAGGGTCTCTTACATATTTGCCTGAGGGCTGACACTGAGGTAAGGAACCAGAGCTGAGTTTAGGGGAACTCGCAGGGCTGCAGAGCTCAGGAAAGGGGTTGGGGATGGCAGGTAGAGAGGATGTTCGGTACTGTTGCTCCTCTTCCTGAAGTCTTCTGGAAGAATAAAGTAAAATTTCAGATTTAGGGTTATATTGCTGACATGAAATGCGCAAAAAACCTAGTCTCGCAAGGGTATTACTGTCAGCCTAGAATGGTTGGTGGCTTTGGGCAACATTAGCATTTAGGGCCATTTTTTGAAGTCAGTAGTTGGGGAGTCCTTTTGAAGTGGGGACTTCAGAGGAAAACTGAAACACACACACAGACATTAATGCGTTAGATTTGAGAGCCTGAGTGGAGTGTGTGATATGGATTTCAGAGCTAAAGTCTAAACGGTAACCTCTGAATGAACCTTTGCTTAAGTGAACCCTCGTTCATGAGCTCGTTATGCTCAACTTCCTGCTCTGATCCACAGCTGAGAGGGAAAAACACACTCACCAAATGGAAACCATTTATTCTCAGAGGTTTCAGTACAACAGAGAAATGGAATAACATGAGCGCCACTCTTAATCGAGACAAAGAAAGCCAAGCTGAAAAAGATTGTAATGTTGTTTTGGAGAGATTTTTTTTCAAGTTGTAATGTAATGTGCATTGCTTTTGTAAATTCTTTGAGCAAAATGTGTTGTGTATACAAAGTATCAAAGCAAGTAAGAGTCAAAGCAAGCATCATCTGCAAACTAACACTTTTACTAACTAACTTTACATTTCTAATCAGTTTTCACAGTGACTTCTGAGCAACTGATCGCAAGGTGATTTTTTGTTTAATGTATGTCACTAGGAGCATTAATGATTTAATTTTGAACCCTATATCTATTGTGTTATAATTGCAGGCCAATCAACTTCTCTTTTCTTGCCATAACCAGTTAAAGCCTATTCTCGTCAAAAGGCTCAAGGCGTTCGCAGACTGGCAGCAGCGACATCTGTATCCGTACCGTTCATATCAATGAGAGCGACATCTCCCTGCTCCCAAAGTTATACATCTCGTATCTCTGATAAAACATGATTTTGGGGAAATGCATATGATAGCAATATAAGGGACCAACTTTCACCATACGATGTTTAATAACTTTTTTTTATTTCCTGAAAAATAATGGTTTTGGAGATGGAGCCAACACAGAGCATCGCGATTGTCTGCTGTAATAATTAACAAAAAATGTATTAAAAATAAATTATTTTTTTATATTGTTTTTGCTGTATCGAAATCATACCGAACCGTGACACCACTGTATCGTATCGAACCAAACCATGATTTTGGTGAACCGTTACATCCCTAATGTACATAGTTGTTTATATTTTTGTTCTGAATATACAGTATGTTGTTTGTATGAAATGTTGTCTGTATATTTGGAGTAACAAAATAATTTCTCTCTGAGATTATTAAAGCATTTCTGATTCTAAATCTTTAGCAAGTCTAACAAGTGTGTTCTGGGTGTGTTTTTAGTATCACTCTATCATTCATTTAAATTAAAAGTTTTATATATTGTATGTTAAGTACCTTTTGTACCCTTCTGTCATTGTATTCATCATTTTTATTGTTAACAAACAAACCACATTCATCCCCCACACTTTTGAAAAGCTTGCTACACCCCTGCATCATATGCATCTGCTTAAATACCTGATTGCTTGTTTCTGCTTTTTCTTTGCCTGTGTTTGTTTCAGAGATTTAGTACTCATTCATAAAATGTGCAATAGTGCCTCCTACCATATAACAATGAAAATATAGAAAGCTGGAACATTCTGTCAAATAATGGGGAAGAGTTTTCACATAAATTACAGAAAATGTAATTAATGGCAGGGAAAGAGCTAATGCTGAAAGTGTGCTATCTTTTGTTTTCCATGTTCCTAGAGTAAATATGTTTATATGACTTTTTTTTGCTAATCGCCGGGTAGCTACATATGGCCAATCAGTGTACACTTACATAACTGATCCTAGTTCCTGCGGTGCGAACATGCCAAAAAGTGGGTAGTTCCACAGTTATTTTAAGTACTATGTATTATGCAAAAGGCCCTATTCATACGTTTTCATACGAAAACAGTGTGTGTGTGTGCATAGGTATATACATGCAGGGTTTTCACCTGACAGCGAGGATGTGCATAGGCTGGGACCGGCGCAGTCTCTGGTGTGGGGAGGTGGGCTGAGCATTTGTTTGATAGGTGGCGGAGCGGTGTGGCTGGCCATTGTGCAGCAGTGGAGTGGATTCTGTCTGTACAGTGCAAGAAGTGTACAGATTCTCAAAGGATGAGTTCATGTCATTCACCAAAGCCTCCAGATCCACATCATCTTCTGGAAGGGAAAAAAATATGAAAAAAAAAAACCATGTCAAATATAATAAATACTAAATATAAGTCTGTTAATTAATTACATTCATTGTATTAGATCAAAAATGACTAGAAGGATGTTGTATAAAGCTTATTTAGAATGTACCATGTGTGATCAACAGTAAATATTTTTTTACTGTTACAGTCACAGTAATTTTATTATGTTTGTATGAAAGTATTGTGCAAAAGGCATCTTTGACCTATCAAACCTATCATGCACAATTATTTAACTTTCAGAGATGCATTTTATGATTACACCACTAGAGGGCAATTTAATACACTCACATTTTGTAGCTCAGTCTCATACTCTTAGGCATTCACTTTTTTAATAGTATCTGTACTAAAATATGCACCTATATTTTTATTTTATTATTATTATTTTGTGAATTACTTGGCACCCAATGTGTACCTGTGCCCTCTGAAAGACCTTTTTCTGAAAACCCATCAGATAATCAGATGATCAGCTGATGTATTAATAGAGACAGGTAAGCCCCTTCTCTACTTAGAGATCCTAGAGAGCTAAGATACATTCACACACTCAGGCTTTAGCACAGTGGGGAGGCTGAGAGAGTAAAGTCACCTCATGGGGTAAAAGGGACAAAGGTCTTGAGTATGAATTATAAAATATAAAAAAACTGTACTTTGGAATTTCAACACATAAATTCAGTGATTTAAAGGGCAAGTTTACATACATTCTTGTCACTTAATTCCATGGAAATACAATGAATGGACACAGGAGCTTCAAGCTTCAATAATTATAATCAGAATCTCCTGAAGCTGTGAGTGATAAAGATCGTGTTTGCTGATTGATAAAACTCCACTCTACCAGTTAACAGTTCTGACAACATCATGTCCTAATTTTTATTTCTTTTTTATATACATACAGTCAACATTTGAACTGGATCAAAACTGTTCATCAAAGTTGTCCTAAATCTAAAACAATACCCATTTTTGCTTTGGGAAAACTTTGATTAATTTTTATACTCAATTTCAAATGTTGAACTACTGTATATATATATATATATATATATATATATTTTTTTTTTTTTTTTTTTTTTTTTTTTTTTTTTCAGACATTACTAAAATTTTAGTCTGTCATTTAGGTTTGGAATTGCTTGGGTATGAGTAAGTAACTTTGTGTGTGTGTGTGTGTGTGTGTGTCTGTGTCTGTGTGAATTATTACTTTATGACCTGTTAAGGAAACACTTACAGTTAAAGAAACATATTTTTGTATGTCCAGCAGAGGGTGCCAAACAAACAAGTGGATACAAATCAAAACAATTTACTCTGTATCTTTTAAATTTTTTTTTTTGACTTCTCAACCAGAAACCAGTGTGACTGCAGGGCATGCTTCAGAGAATAGTTGTCCCAGACAGGGTGTTACGCAGGCACTCTGGGAGAAAAAAAACCCTGATGATTTGTAAAGCACAGACAGGAGACTATTACAGGCATAAATCAGCCTGTGTTAGAATACTAGATTCATTACACACTCCCGACAGAAGTTCCCAATAACAACACTTTCACTTTGTTTAAAAGAATACTTCACCCTAAAAGTGTGCCATCATCCTTCATGTTATTCTAAATTGACAATATTTATCAAGGTACAATATGTATCAAGTATCATAAAAACTGTCATCTCAGGAGCAATGTAAGTCATCTTAGTTTGATTGATTAGCATATAATTCAAACCATCCATGGGTTAATCAACGTCATGGATCAAGGTTGAATTACTGTTAAATATTCCTTCAAATTTACAACGCAATTCAGAAAAGACATGTTGCAACATTTTTGTAGCCCTGTGTCTTATTGAAATTTTATTTATACGTATTTTGTTACAGTTTTTCAAACTCTGTTCTAACATTTTTTAATGTTGAAACAACTGACATTGTTTTAATGTTGAAGGTTGGTAATATGCTCAAAATAATGATTTATCCATGAATCTGACATTGTTACTACTTTCACACACACCCATCAAAATGGTGCTTCCACACCACGCTCAGGGTGCTCATTGATTTCGGCAGTACTGGACCCACAGCTCATCGGTGTGTCTCATCAATCGCGGCGCCAGGGGTCGCGTTTGATATCGCCTGAGACGAGGGCACCGCTGGGCGACCTGTTGTGCGCCTCGGGGGACCCTGAGAGACCCGCTACCTCGGTGGTTCCCATGACACCACCTGAGGGCGCCACCTATGACACTCAGCGAGAGGGGCTGAGTGTTATAGCCGTCAGTACGCCACCATTCGGGGAACGGTCTCTGACGCCAATCAGTTTCGCACTCTCCACAAGGGGCGCCTGCGTCATCGCTCAGTGTGAGGGACTGGGTGATGCGCGCCCAGAGACTGTGCGACAGACGGGTGAGCTGTCAGCCTTCCCCGCCAGTACCAGGCCGTTCATCGAACCTCAACAAAGCGTCACTCAGTGTCACTCAAGCTGTCAGCCGTTCTAGACAATGCTTCGTCCCCCACAGAACCCCGTGTGGACATCACTCAGCGTGAGGGGCTGAGCGACGTTTGGCCGGAGACGGGGCTGCAGCCAGGAGAGCTGTCAGCCATTTCCGACGACGCCTTGCCATCCCCCGTACCCCGTCAAGACGTTACTCAGCGCGAGGGGCGGAGTGACGTTCGGCTGAGAACGGAGCTGCAGCCAGTAGCACTGTCAGCCGTTCTCGTTCATGCCTCTCTACCCTCTGAACCCCGTCCAGACGTCACTCAGTGTAAGGGGCTGAGTGATGGTCAGCCAGAGACAGGGCAACAGCTAAGGGAGCTGTCTGCCGCCTCCAACGACGTGTGGGCCCCTTCAATGAGCGATCAGGACTTCATCCAGTGTGAGGGGCTGGGTGAGGTTCGCTCCGGGGCAGGTGCCGCATCCAGCATGAAGGAGTTGCGCCAGATCGAAATGATACCAGACCCACAGCCTGACGGACAATGGAGGGCCCTCGATCTGGGCGTCCTGGGCATCTCGGGTCCCATTCCCGGGCCACAGTACGAGGGACTGTGTCGGGCCCAGTCAGTCGGGGTTTCTCTGTCCCTCGAGGTACCCGCTGTCACTGACTTAGATGCCCCATGGCCGGATCCGCCAGGCGTGGCCTGTGATCCGGTCTCGGTCGGGCTGAGTCCGTCCGACCCGGGTGTCGATTCGGCACCCCAGCCTCAGCACATGCTCGAGGCCTGCGAGGGCAGAGAGACCACAGGGCCAGAACCCTCAGAGCCCATACACACTCCGGAGATCTCCTTGGGTCCGCCAGAGGCTGCACAGCTTCTGAGGAGGTTGGCTATGGCCTTCACTTCCTCAAAGCTCCCACTGGTGGCTGCACAACCCAAGAAAGACTCTCCATCTCGGCGCACGGCCAACTCCGTACGGCTCACGCAGGACTCAACGTCTGGTCAGTCGGAGGGTGAGGGCAAAATCTTCAACTGCAGGTCCACGGTGGGTCCACCCACCGACGCGAGGGCTCCTTAGGGCACAGACTTCCCGGGTCCGGTTGCAAAGGGCGCGCGCCTCCTATGTCTGGTCACTGAGGTTCCTGTCCCTCCTGGTTCAGTCACGAGGGGCGCCCGCTGTTCAGGTCTGGTTTAGCGAAATGTACCATATGTATGGTTCGCCTCAGAGGGGTGAGGCAGGGCCAGATCAGTCCCGAAGAACCCGCTCTCTCTTTGGCGGGCTACTGAGGGTTTCGGACAAGGCCGGTTGTATCATAAGGGCGCAGAAATGGACTGAGGGGAGTCGTAGGTTCCAGTCACCCTCCGTTCGACCCCTGGGGGCGCCAGACTTACCCTGGAGGGCTTCCTCTACTCTCGCTCCACCAAGAAGGAGGTCTCCGCCGCCTGCGCTGCCCCGGTGGTCTTCGCCGCCGCCTGCTCCGCCCCGGTGGGCCTCTCCGCCGCCAGCTCCGCCCCGGTGGTCTTCGCCGCCGCCTGCCCCGCCGCCTGCTCCGCCCCGGTGGGCCTCGCCGCCGCCAGCTCCGCATTTGGAGCATCTGGAAGCCGCTCCTTTGGGGGGGGCTATGTCACGATCTGCTGGAAGGGCCAGTCAGACTTTAAGTTGGCACTTCCAGCCTCCATGTTATTTGTTGTGTTTTTCC
>JAUYWG010000051.1:5022742-5032927 GCA_034779775.1 Enteromius afrohamiltoni
TGTTGTACTCTCCTTCGCCTACCAATAAACACTTTGCGTGTGGATCCGACTGCCTCCCGTGCTCGTTCATTACAGTAATTACATCTGTAATAAATTTTTGTACATTTTGTACATTATATAATTGACCGACCCATCCATTACACCTTAACCCAACCTTGAACCTACCCATACCACCAAACCTGTCCCAAAACTTTCCCGTATCCCACCTTAATAGCATCAAAAGTGTTTTGAAATACAATTTGAACACAATAAATACATTATACTTAAGGCAACCTATTAAGTGTGACTGTAAGTTTAACTGTCAATTAGTGCTGCACGATTAATCATATCGTAAACGCAATCGCGATGTCAGCCTATGCGATTACTTTACAGAAAATGTTGCGATTATATTAAATAAACTAGATAGTACATGTCCTGAAGAAAATGTGAGTGGAGCTTGCTGTGGCAAAACTCAGTGCTCGGTTGCTACAGAATTGTTATGCGATTGCTAGATATGTGACTATGAAGGTCATCCAGGATGGTTGCTAGGGTTTTGCTATGCAGTTGCTAGTTGCTTCACATGAGTGAAAAGAACCAAGTCCCATGTCCCTACGATGTTCTGATGTAGAGATATAGGTCTTGCTAGATGGTTGCTAGGGTACTCTGTTTGGTTTCTAGGGAGTGACTTGGCAGCTACCAATGAAAACAGTCCAAAGTCTGCTTGCCAGTATGAATGATACAAATCAACCACTGTCTGTGTCTGTGATGTTCAGATTTGCCTTTTTGGGTTTTGGTTGCTAGGGTACTTGGCAGTGGTTGCTATTGCGTGGCTAAAAAGCTTCTATGGTGATTCATGATTTTTTTTTTTGAAAGATTGAAAGATATGCCTATTTGTGTTTGGGTTGCTAGGGTGCTCCATAATGGTTGCTAGGGAATTGCTAGGCAGAGTTAAAGTGATTCACCATTGGGTGTTTGCTGCCCCAAGTCAAACGAGCCTAAGAAAAGATATCCTTCTGACCTTTTATAATGGCAGTCTATGGGATCAGTTGCTAGGGTGCTCTAAACGGTTGCTAGGGCGAGGCTTGACATCTTCACAGTGATCCTGAGAGTCTGATTGGTTGGCTAAGTTAAATGAGCTATGCTCAATACAAAAAATCATGCTTTTTAATGGGCCGTCCCGTATGTGAATTGGGCAACTTATACCCCATTGCGGGGTATATTCTCGCACAGCTTGGCAGCCTTTCCAAATGTGGTGAATCATATGTTTCTACGAAATTCTTGCTTGGTGCTACGATCCCTCAAAGTTGGCCGCAATGCATTGTCTATGGGATTTTTCAGCTTTTTTTTCGCCCCGTGTACGTTCATCGTACCCCCGATCACTTATAAAAGTCATAGCACACCATTCCCGCATTATAGGCCGCACGATTTGACGCCCGTTTCGTGGGTCTAGGACAAACGGTGTGGGACTGGTTACACGCCGAAAAGCGTACGGAAGAAGAATAATAAGTATGTGAGATAGTAATAGTGAAGCTTTGCCTTAGGGCAAGCTCCACTAATAAACGCATTTGTGGACGTAACAAGACATTCATTCTTGCGTTCCCACCAGACGCGAATGAAGCATTAAGCGCGAGTCATTTACATGTTATGTCAATGCAAAGACGCAATTAGACATCCTGCAGCACTATTTACGTGAATTAAGTGGCGCGTTTAACACGCTGGTTTTACTGCACGCATAAGCAGCGCGTATGAAGAGCATGATCCGCGAGCACCAATTGCGCTTTCACTTTTGTTTTATTTATCTGTACTTTTGACTTTTTAATTTTATTTTAATGTTAATTTAATGTAATTTAATTCAGTAATGTAAAGATGTTACTGTTGTTTAATTTTGTTCAATTTAGTTTTAATTTGTTGTTGCTAGATTGCACTGTATACTGTATAACTGTATAAAGTTGAGAAATACAGATTTCAGCATTATTAGTAATAAGTGTGTGCATTTTCCTTCAAAAAATCCTTTCCTTCAAACAACTTATATATCGTATCACAATCACAAATCGCAATTTTGACCTCAATAATCGCAATGTGACATTTTTCCCAAATCGTGCAGCCCTACTGTCAATTGTCAGTAATTCTGACAGCAAAAGCACAAACAAATCCTTCAACTTTTCCTCAGGTATTGGGCAAGTAAACAGCTCTAAACAGAAAACAGAGCGTGCTGTTTTTTTACAGAAAAAATGAACATTTAAATCTGGTATATTTCTCATGTAGATAGATGGCCATGGGGAGGGTCTGGGACTCATCCCAGACATCTCTAAGGAATTAATGATTCAGTAGATCAGCTCCTTCAGCCCCATCATCTGCACTCGGCGCTCAGCATTCAGCAAGTGCTAAACGCAATGCAATCTGACTCAGCAGCCATGGGAACACTACATCAAATGTACTGTTTTATTACCGTGTGGGAAATCAGCTGTTTAAACTAATGCTAACCGTAAACTGTTTTTGCTAACCATTTGTGAAAGACTGCAGTGCAAGAATCTGATTATAGTCAAGAGAGCTGTTTAAATTCCAGGCTGAGGTAAATTGAGTTCTGCCAACTTTTTTGCTACTCATACACTGGAGTGGTTGTAGCGCTGGGTCCGACTCATGAACCAGTCAATTCCCGTGAAGGAGACTGACTGTGCTTCTAGATAATTGAATTTTGAATACATTTTCCATAAAAACAACAACCAAGATAGGATAAGAACATTTATAATTAAATAATTTAGTTTTAAATGGATTGGGAAAATTGGCTATTTCATAATAGAACATTTTTTAAAAAAGAAAGTAAAAAATAATAGTCATAAGAAAGATAAGAATAAACCAACCAAGACAAAAACCTGTGTTCTTTCAGCTTATTGACGAAAATTGTTCTCACACAAAGCATTAGAGTGAGATTAGCATTAGCAAAAGTCTAATTAGACACACATTCATAGATGAAATTAAAAAAATAAAGATAATTATTATTGAAGAATAAAACTAAATATATTTAATAATGGTGCGAAGAGAGACACCAGTAAATATAGCTACATTAATAATAAAAAAATAAAGTAAAATAAATAAATAAAAAGCATTTTTACATACATGCACACTCAAGTAAATAAATAAATACATTTAAAGAAAGTGACAAAAGTCCATTCATTCATTTAGAATAAAATAAAAAATAAAGATTTTTTTATTAAAGATTTTCTATATATATTCTATCTATATTTAAGGTTAATAAAGTTAATAAAGACATTGTAAAAGTAATTACAATGTAGTTTAATCTCAATCTTCTGAAGAGACACTGATCAACATACACGCATAATGTGTACATCAGATATAATAAACAGAAGCTCATTGGTTAAGCTGCTGTTATTTGATGTGCTCCATGTATTTTTATTTGTATTCCAAATATGAAGTCTTATGTTTATAGTTTAGAGTAACATCTGCATAAACTCTGAATTTATAAGATACATTTTATATGTATATATATATATATATATATATATATAGCTGGTTATGCCTAAAAAGCAGGTGATGCTCTAAACACAACCTGATATGTCAGTAATTTCCATATGGGTTCACTTTAGCTATGTTGTTGCGTGAGCTAATTTACCACAGTGTATCTGGTTCAGTGACATAGTGACAAAATACAAAATACATTAAGATAATCTACTTTTGAGGCTGCTGATTCATTGCCAGAAAAAAAGTGGTTAAATTTGTTCACTGTTAAAGACAAATGGAAAAGTTTTAAAACATGTTTTACAACACCATGTTTACGACTGAGTCCATTAGACTATCCAGCTGGTGACAATTAACATGCAAATTGCGAGTGAACAAAGAGATGGCGTACTAAAAGGGAAAAGGAGGAGTCGCTTGGGCAGGAGCGTCCCGTAGAAGACCCGTGGGGGGAGATATGTGCAAAATAGATGTGAAAGGAGGCAGTGGAACTAGTCTTTTCACAGATATAGTCAGCACTCTAAAGAATTCCCAAGTTAGCCAAACAATACAGTGCCTTCATATAAGCACCATAGAGGAGGGTTGGACAAGAGGGAAGGAGGGAGATGTATAGGGTGAGGGATTCATATAGAGAAAGAGTAAGAGAAAGAACGGAAATATGAACCTGAGTGTTGCTCCAAGATGGCGGTGTGGCAGTAGCATGCAGCGGCCTCTCCAGACCAAAATAGTGCTATTATCCCGAAATAGCCCAGCCTTCATAACAAATGGACACCAGATATAACAGTGTTCATGTGTATGACTGCCAAAGACTGCTAAGTCATGGGAATTGTGCACCAGACAACGTGACCTAAGGGAAAAGCTTTGTGATCTCGGCTTGCTCCGGAGATCAGGCCCCAAGCCCTCGGCATCGCATGATGCCAGTGGCCTGTATAAGAGTTGACAGAAGCGGTGCACAAGAAAGTGGAAGCGAGGAAAGGGGGCGGGTGTCCGTGCAAGGCTAACAACAAACTCTAGCCGGCTGGCACTCCCCTCCATCACCCTGTCCAACGTCTGCTGCCTGGAAAATAAACTGGACTACATCTGGCTCTAGCGATCTACACAGCGAGAGTTCAGATACTGCTCTGTTTTCACGGAGATATGGCTTAGCGACAGAGTTCCGGACGCTGCCATTCAGCTAACTGGGCTAACTGTCTTTTGAGATGACAAAAATGCAGCTTTGTGCAGTAAGACTCGCTGTGGTTGCGTGTGTGTTTACATCAACACGAAATGGTGTAAAGACTCTGTGCTTGTTTCTAGTTACTGCTCATCGCTGGTGGAGTTTGCAGCTTTTTTTTTTTACCCCACGAACACACTTTCATTGTCGGAGTGTACATTCCACAGAGTGCTAATGCTAAGGAGTCTCGATGGGAGCTGCATAGAGCTATTAGCGAGCTGCAGAATGTTCAACCCAACGGAGTGTTTATTATCGTAGAAGATTTCAATCATGCAAATCTCAAGACAGTGCTCGCCCTGAATTCCATCAGTATGTGGACTTTGCTATGAGAGAGGCCAACACTGATGTTGTTTATATAAACATTCCCAGCGCGTATTTTGCAGAGCCTCGTCCCCACCTCGGATACTCAGACCACATCTCTGTTATGTTGATTCCACTATACAGACCACTTGTAGGACAATCTAAACAGGTTTTGAAACAGGTTAAAACCTGGCTAGCAGGAGCCATCTCTGCTCTTCTGGACTGTTTTGACTGCACTGACTGGGACATGTTTAGGGAGGCTGCAACCAACAGTGACTCTATTGACTTGGAGGAGTACATGGTATTGGTGAACGGCTACATTGAGAAGTGCAATGATGGCATTACTTTCTATAAGACCAACACTGTATGCTCCAACCGGAAGCCGCAAAGGTGTGTGCGCTGCTAAGATCCAGAGACTCTGCCTTCAGAGCTGGAGACTAGGATGCACTAAGAACAGCGAATGCTAAATTGTCTCGAGTTATCAGAGAGGCAAAGCGTGCACACTCCCAGAGAATCCACGGCCACTTCCAGAGCAGCGGCGACACTCAGTGCATGTGGCAAGGTATCCAGTCCATCACCAACTACAGGCCAGCTCCACCTGCCTGTGACAGTGATGCCTCCCTTTCAGATTTGCTGAACAGCTTCTATGCACGAGGCATGCAACACCCTTACAGCGAGGAAGACCAACCCTTCTAAGAAGGCCAGGTGTTCTGTCTCTCACACCAATCATCATGAAGTGATTCAAAAGGCTCATCATGAGGTACATAAAGAGTCTGCTGACACCATTGCTTGACCCCATGCAGTTTGTGTATCATCCAAATCGCTCCAGAGATGATGATATCAACACAACCCTCCACCTGACCCTCACACACCTGGACAAAGACACTTACTTACGAAGTCTGTTTATTGACTTTAGTTCAGCATTCAACACAATCATTCCTCAGCAACTGATGGACCAGCTGGCACAGCTGGGCATCAACACCCCCCTGCAACTGGATCCTGGACTTTCTGACTGGCAGACCTCAGTCAGTCCGGATCAGGAACAGCACCTCCAGCACCACCACACTGAACACTGGAGCTCCACAGGGCTGTGTGCTCAGTCCACTGCTTTTCAATCTGTTGACTCATGACTGTGCAGCAATGCTCAGCTCTAATCATATAATCAAGTTTGCTGATGACACGACCGTGGTAGGTTTCATCAGCAAGAACGATGAGTCAGTGTACAGAGAAGAGGTGAAACAGTTAGAAGCCTAGTGTAAAGCCAACAATCTGTACCTGAATGTTGACAAGACTAAAGAGATGGTTGTTGACTTCAGAAGAGCAAATAGTGACCACTCTCCACTGAACATCGTGGAGATCGTCAAGAGCACCAAATTCCTGAGGAAGGCTCATCCTGACCACCTTCTACAGAGGGATCATCAAGAGCATCCTGAGCAGCTGCATCACTGTCTCATTTGGGAATTGCACCATCTTGGATCGCAAGACACTTTCGCGTATAATGAGGACAGCTGAGAAGATCATTGGAGTCTCTCTTCCCTCTATCATAGACGTCTACTCCACACACTGCATCCACAAAGCTAACAGCATTGTGGATGATCCCACCCACCCCTCACACACACTCTTTACCCTCCTGCCATCCAGAAACAGGTACAGAAGCATTTGGGCCCACACAACTAGACTGTTGAACAGTTTCTTCCCTCAGGCAATCTCCAAAGAGTACTGAGCTGAGCTGGATACACACGCTCACACACACATACACAGACAGCAACCTAGACTATGCTGGACATAGTCAGACACGGACATAAATATACATACATACTAATTGCACTTATTTGCACGCACATGTCACTTTTCCTCATCATCTCAAATCTATATTTCTATTTATACTTCTTTAACCTTTTCAACACATTTTTGATATGTTTTTGTTTACAGTGTCTGGTCTTGGCTATCTTCTGTGCACTTTTTTGTTGTATGTGTTAGGATATTTGCACATGTATAGATTAGTATAGTTTAAGCATAGTCTGAAACGTTGTTTCACCTGTGTATTACATCTGCTATATACTGTATGGTTGAAGTGACAATAAAGTTTCTTGGACTTTGACTTCTAACTTTGAGTTGTGCTTTCGACAAAATAATGAAGATGCAGGGTGAACCTGATCCTCCAAAATGCAAAGTGAATGGGGTTGGGCCAACCTGATCTCATGGCAATTCGTACATATTTTACAAGGAGGCTAATTTAAAAAAAAAATTTGAATTTATATGATTTTTGCTAAATCCTATGTATTTTACGAGTTGCCAATTCGTATGCATTTGTACAAATTACCTACACCTAACCCTGCTCCTAAACCTACCATCTGTCCCTGCGTTTTAGACAAATCATACAAAATCGTACGAGTGAGATCGTACAAATTTGTATGAATTTGCACAAGTTTTCCATCTCGTATGAATATGTACAAATTGGTCATGAGGCTGTGTTAGATGGGCTCTGTCACATTACAAAAAATATAAAAAAAATATCATTAAAACACTTAAGTTCAGGAACAAATTCTCACTATTGACTAGTTGCTTATTAGCATAGCATTGGCTGTTTATTAATGTTTATAAATACTCTACATCCCTTAATCCTACCCCATACCCAACCTTAACAACTACCTTACTAACTATTAAGAAGCAATAATTAGGCATTTACTTTAAGTTGGCATTAAGTTGTAGTTAAATAGTTCACACAAAAATTTCAATTAGTCAATATTTTAATCACCCCCTATGTATCCTAGGTGTATATGACTTTCCTCTTTCAGATGAATCCAATTGGAGTTAGGCAATATCAAAATTGTCCTGGCTCTTTCCAGCTTTATAATAGCAGTGGGTGGCTTTTGTTCAACAGTCCAAAAGCAGTTAAATAAAATGTAAGCACCGGTGTTTAGAGACTGCAAAACATAACACCTAGGGAGCCTTGAGGTTGAGTAAAATTGATTTGAACTAACTAGCCCAGTCTCACAGCAATTTGTACATATTTTATGATGTGGCTAATTCATACAAATTCATAAAACCTCACTCATATGAATTCATAAGTTTTTTCTAAACCTACCTGTCACTGGGGATTAGACAAATCCTACAAAATCATACTAGTGACGCCGTACAAATTTTGTACAAATTAGCACAAACTTTCCACCTCATATAAATAAGTATGAATTGGAAAATAAGAAAATAATGGTTTGAAACAGCATGATAAGTATGTAAATGACTTAAATTTCAATTCTGTATGCCACTTTTATGTCCTATACTGCTTTTTTTCAATAACCAGTTTTTGGTGTGCATGTAAAAGTAATCAAAGTGTGAATGATGGGTAAAAACGCCCCTGGCATTCAAAGAGCAGAGCCGTAAGTAGAGAGAGAAAAAATCTGGAAAACAATATTGGGGATCAGGGCCTGTTCTTGTGGAAACATCAATCTAATCAGAGTTTCATATACCTCACCTTTCATAATCTTATAAGCCCTATCCGCCTACGGCACTAAAACCTCTCTTTCTTCTGAAGAATGCAGTGCCCTGGATATTGCTGCCCAAGGGTCCATAAGAACCATGCGGTGAAGGAGACGCACTGCCCTGAACAAAGGAATACCTTGAATAACTCTGCAGTGGTCCAATCAAGCCTTTCAGTTTCAATGCCAGAACTAGTAAATATCTCTAGATAAATATCTCAATTAAACTTTTAGAACTGCATGACTGCTAGACCAAAATCACACATACATACAAATCATGCATTCTTACTAAAAACGTAAGCTGAATAACACTTATAGTTAATAATATATATTCATTGCCATTCAGTTTTCAATGACAGACCCCACACACTTTCAGAAAGCAAAACATTTACTTAGACTGGTCAAATGTAATCCATTTAAGCTAAAAGCCTACAATGTCATATTTCAACAAAGCACCTCAGTTTCGATTCATAAGCCAGTTAACTTTATAACAAATAATAGAGTGTGGTCTTTAATATGAGAGGTTTTAAGCTGTAAAATCATAGCCGTAAATGTCACATGGGATATCAACACAGCAACAAATATTTCTGGCCTCAATCTGAGATTTGACGTACAGTACAAACGCTTCTCATCTATTCTTAGCTGCATTCCGACATCCCAAAATAAGACCTTTGTTGTCACAGTTTGTTGTTTTCAATGGAGTACGAAAACTGCAGGGTCAAAGAACAGACATGGGAACAAACTCTTGCTATTTTTCTAGTTTTTTTATACATTCATTCATTTAGTTTTGTGATAAGAGTGCTTACATAATACAATAGTCTGAAGAAATGTTATTTAAAATACATACATAAATACATAAAATACACAAATCAAAAAAGCGTTCAAATCAAATATTTTAAGAGCCATTAAATTATTAGAACCAATAGTCACAGCTGTGAAGATTTTGTCGGCTCACTCTGAGAAGTCCTAAATGAAAAATTTATGCTCCATTTACTTCAATGACAACATCAGATTTTCAGAAAAAAAACAACAAAAAAAAACTTCAGACTCTACCTCCCATGCTGAGGCGATATTGTGCTTAAATCTCATGCTCCAAATATCATGCCTCTGTATTTTTGTATGGCACAATTAGGTTGGAGGCTTAATGAGTGGCACCCAGTGTCTTTACAAATCAAGCCTTTGAACTGCTGGACTGTTTACAGCGGAAGAGGCCTGAATATAGATCCCAGTTTGAACTTAATGAGCAAGTCTCCAACTATAAAAGGCATCTACGACAGACAGCCCCCACCCAAGTCCAAGTGTGTGAGACAGACGGCCCCCGCCCATAATCAAGTATGTATATGCATACTCACTTGTTAATTGTGTGAGTTATTAAACTAGAAGCAATTTTGCATCTATATTAAAAACACTTTACCTCTGTTTTGGATTTTGAGACCATACACCATAACCACAAAAAATTAAAATTAAAAATACTTTCATTAAAAACATTGGAGCCAGGGTATCTTATTTTAAGAAATGTATGAAGTGTGAATGCAAATTATTAGTTCACTGACCTTGATGGCTGGGTGAATTCCGATTGGTTGACTGCTGAAAACCTGGTCCAATCAAATCTGCCTGTCTGTGATTGGCAGCTCGGTTTACTTCATCCTGCTGAGGCAGAAGCCAATAAAGCAGTCATGCTAAAAGCATTTTTTGACATTAGTCACACCACTCTCTCTCTTTCACACACACACACACACA
>JAUYWG010000051.1:5038320-5060181 GCA_034779775.1 Enteromius afrohamiltoni
AATATGAGTCCTGAACACAGAGCAGAGAAACAGTTCATAATAAGAGTCCTGAAATACAACAGAGGCAGAAGCAGTGCGATAGCTGGAAGACTTGAAGTGCCAGCAAGGGAGACCAGCTGGCACTTTCAGCAGGATCGTTACAACTATTATGGCATAATTTGTTTATACATTTTATTGTTTAATTCATGTCCCAGACCAGCAATTTAAAATACAAACACTTTATTATTATTATTATTTACATATATAGCATTTAGATATTTATTAAAAAAAAAAAAATACATTTTTACAAAAACTAATAACATAATTAATAACTTTCATAATTTTGTTTTGTTACTGTTTAAAATAACTTATTAATTTATTTATGCATTTATTTATATAATTTATTTATGCAGTTTTTACTTAGTTTAATTCTTGTCCCAGATTTGCAATTTAAAATAAGAACATCATACATATAATAATACTAATTATTATTATTGCCATTTGTATGTTATCTACTAAAATAGCTATATAATTTAATTATTACAGCATATCTACCACAAGCAACAATTTTCAGTGAAGAGGTGAGTGATGCATGAAGTATGAATTAATTATTTAATTAATTAAATACAGTAGCCTACTACGAAAATATAAACTTCAATTTATTGATTTCAAGACTATAATTTGACTAAATAAACCTGCAATCACACACATTTTTCAAGAGGTGTTTTAAGGGAACTATTCAAGGGGGCTCTGGGTAATTTATCCCCAAACACGCATGTGATGTAAAGTCATAACCCTCCACGTGCTGTCGTACATAGATCAAGTTTCTGCTAACAGGTGGATGCAATATATATCCATGAGGTGTTTATTAAGGTTCATAAATCTCCTACTATACAAACCAGACATGACTTAACATTCTTCTGCTGTGGTATACTCTAAAACACAGGGTTCCTAGCAAAATAGTCAATAAACATGACTATGTCAAGCGTTTTGTGTGCTGACTTGTTTATCCTTCAGATCAGCTGTACTAATATAATGCTTAAGGTACAAAAGGTGACATTGCAGTCCTGATTATACTCAGATGGTCAGGCTACTGTGAATTCATCTGGCAGGACAGATTACACTGTGAAAACAGAGCCACATTCATAAAGGACTTTTCTCTATACTTACAGCAACTGTAAATTGGTCTGTTAGGTTTAAATTGTGGCATATATTGAATAAATGCTGAAAAGAAACAGGCATGTTAGAGTCATACAGATGAACACAATTCAACATTATTCATTGCTTTATTTTATTTTTATTTTTTCAATGATAAAATATCAATGATTAAAATAAATGTCCTGCTTTATTTATTTTAATTTTGGAAACTGTGCTATATTTTTTTTAAAGATTCTCTGGTGAAGAAAAAACAATTCTTGCTATTAACGAATTATTAACTACAACTTTTGCCACACACTTTCTAATTTGCTTCTAATTAATAGTTAGTTGAGTAGTTGTTAAGTTACACTAGATCCTCAAAGCATTCTTACTTCAATTCAGAGAAAGCGTCTGGAAGATAACAACATAAAAGTCCTTGATACAAAAGCCTCAAGTTCTTAGAAATACCAAGACAAGGAAAATTGACTTCCAGGAACAAGAAACCATATGTTGTCGTGATTCACTCTGAAAACTGCTATAAAACTCAAGGCGAAACATTTACAGCTCTGAAAATACCAATGCGATCCAACAACAGGCACTTTAATGGCTAAAGCAGTACGAGAAAAAAGCCAATATGGCTGATAAGCTAATGACAAACCCATATTTCTGAAACAGTTCATCTTCAACTGGCAATCGCTATGTTCCTCCAACCAATAACTTCCTCTTAGACTAAGCTAAGAAAACAGTTTGAAAACATACGCCAAACTTGCATACTTTTACCATTCACAGAAAATAGAGTTCTCACTCGAAATTTGAAAGATGTACTCAGTTTACAATTTGCTTGGTATTCTACATATCAGTTCGATTTACTGGCCTATGGGATTTATTAGGTTATTATATCAAGGCCCCTTTCATTATGGGCGCACAGGAAAAGTCAGTAAATTAGCAAACGCTCGCTTAGCTATACATTTTTATTTAATTCAAGCGCACACTTAATGAAGATCTGAAAGTAGGGGCTTACACTTTCAGAGCAATTCAAACATCAGCTCATCATCTTAATTGAGAGCACAAAGGCGAGAGGCGCAGCTCAATAAAAGCCAGTTCAGCAGTTCCTTTAAAACAGTAGTTAGGGAGCTCTCCTCAAAGTGCTGTGGCAGGCCTCCAGTCCCCCTGCATTAGCCAAGCCTGGAGCCCGGCCCAGAATCCCACTTACTTACCAGACTTACACAGGCACAGACAGATGCTGCGGGCGGATTCATTTTATTTACCACTATCTAAAAGCCTCTACCATTCCTCCTCCTACTCTTCCCAAATGCATTGAAAATGCTTAGATGTGAAGTCTGTCAGATTGTCTTTAGCATATAAGATTCTTCAAGTAGGCTTTCTTAAATTCTCTTTAAATACATTTAAAACAACAAACAAGTCAATGACATTTATTTGTATTTACAGCCATCTTAATGATATTGAAAAATTAAGTGGGTATATGCTGTATTCCAGTGTATACCCTCCACTACACCACTGCTATAGGGGTTATTTATGTATGTTATGTGCAGCAGCAGTACTTCTTACATGCTCACAACAGCATGTTATGGATGCAACGGCAAGTCTTTAAACAAGCATTTAGAAAATAGAGAGTGCAAGTGATTGATTAACATTTTTTATATAAAAAGAAAAAAATATATAAAATACAATAATTATAGAGAATTCTAGAGTTAAAGGGTCAAATAAAAATGGAAGAGATGTGTTTTTAGCCATTTCTTGAAGATGACTAACGATTCAGCTGCTCGATTCAGCATTTTTTAACGATTCAGATTGAGTTTTGCAGGTCAGTCAGGAAGGTCAGGAAGGAAACAGTTCCTGATTTTGTGCCTCTTTGTGATAGCACAATAATGTGTTGTCTACTTACAGAATGCAAGCTTCTAGAGAGCACATATGTCTAAAGTTGTAAAAGAGTGCAGAGCCACTTGTCACACGCAGCTGGAGCTGCCAGCTAGAAACTGATTATGGCACTGCAGCTCTAGGACACCTTTTTGTGTTTTTCTCTGTTTACCACGGTAGGACTTTTATTATGAATCTGTTGTCTCCACCCACCTTGTTTGTACCCGGACTTCTTATTGCATAAAAGCCCCTTTTGTGTTTGCCATGTTACGGTTCATTGTATTGTCATTTCTGTGTTAGTGTTTCATTCGTGTTCTCGTTCCCTGTCATTCTGTTTGGATTTATCGTTACTGATCTCTGCTCCCGTTTGGAATATCGAATTTTGCCTTGCCCCTCGGACTCTGTTTACTCCTCGCCTGACCAATGCACGGACTTTGACTACTTTTTTGTCCTGCCATCGCAATTGTTGTTTTGCTGTCATTGACCCTGCCCATTTGTAGTCTGATCTGTAAATCTGTACGCCTCTCGTCTCCTCAATCGTGACACCAGTGGTGGTTTTGTATGCAAACATGACTGTTTTGGATTTTATGTGAGAAGCTATTGATAGCCAGAGTAAATTGATGAACAGAGATTTGACACGGATTACTGACACGGACTGAACTAAACTTTTTAGAGGAAACAATTTTAATGTAATGTATATTACTTTACACATGGTGCATTCATAGTCATGTCTCTTTGCATATTAAGTATTGACTGGTCAATGTCCGAGACAAGGATAAAACCATAAAGTAAAGCTTATGCAAGACAATAATCCACAAAAATAAATGAAATTCTGTCAAGATCACCGTCATCAAAAACTGCATGGTTCTGTTCTGGGCAAAAAAAAAAAACCCTGCCCATCCAGCATAGAAGATGTAATTTATGTTCTTAATAATAATTTATTGTAACAACAAAATTTAAGATGAAGAAACCAGATTCAATAGGGGATAATGGGCTAGCTCTGATTGTGGATAAAAGGAGGAGCTGGGGATGGAGAAGGGTAATTTGATGGTAGAGGCTAATTTCTAATCAGAGAAGCTGAGAATTTTAGACTAAGAAAGTACAATTTTGTACAAATTCCAGAACTCCATGAAGTGATATGCCTGTCCGATACTTCCCAGTTTGGTTTGAATTGCTGTAAGTGGATGTAAACAAAGCCAATTAAAGATAGCCTTTAAAACTGGCCAGTTTTTCTAAAGAATAAGGCTAGAATTTAAATGCTCTTACATCAGGTTCCGCCATGTGAATCCAATGCGTTCAGCCCAAAGGAATGCACACTGATGCAATGGCCATTCACTGTAACCCCATCTTCATTCAGGCTCAGACTCTAAATCTACTGCTCATGTCAGATGCATTCAAAATACACTGGAGTACACTGAAGCCCTCGACTTTATCTCTTACATGCTCTCAGAAACCATACTAAACTTAGGTAACTCTCTCACTAAAGTATAGCCTGTCTGCTTAATATCTGCAAACTCTTTATTGTGATGGTCTCCCAATAGACATTAAGTCTGTAAGTAACTTTGCAGTCAACTTAATCTAACCTGTACTAATACCCTACCTTACAGTACACAATAAAATAATAATAAACAATCAAAAAGGAAGAAGACAAAACAATCACACTTAATAAATATAAGTAAACTAATAAATAAACATTAAATTATATATTGTATAAAGTAATAGTTTTATAAATGCTGCGGCATATAGGGTTGACTCTGTAGTTGTTATAAAATAGTGTAAGTACTAATTCCTTAAAAAAAACTGACTAGTACTTCATGAACATTTTTAGCATGGCTCTATGTAATCTGGTTGGCTTTTCCAGTTTGTGTTTAAAGGAAGAAACTCACTATATAGTGGTTTTGGAACATAAATATCTTACAAACACAATAACAATGTAGAGACTGGGCAAACAATGTAATGGAAAAGAAAAAAGAATTACCTGGTAATTTGGATGGTGTAGAAAATAATCCGGGCATCCGGCCACAGCCATGACACACGCTTTTTAATGTGTCTCTAGTATATCACATCCACCTCAGATAAATGAAGAAAGAGTCTGAAATTAAACCAAAACAAAAAATGTTATATCAAATGTTTCTTCAAGGTAAAAAAAAGGCAATCTCTGTCTTAGTTGAGTCTAAGTGGCTACTACCAATATAGCACAGAGCGCTTCTTAACCCAAATAGTTCCACAGGGTCAGTAAACAACATAAGAATAAGAGGGGGGAAATACAGAATCTGAGCTGACCAACAGCTACGCAGAGTTGGTGTATGAAACACTCTCTAGATTGTCTTCTTAAAACTCAAGGCACTTGGAAAGCAGCTTCACTTGCAATGTGAGGAGAGAAGGAAGATGTTAAACAAACAGATCATACGGAGCTCCAAATAGTGAACATTTCCACTGAGACCAAAATTATATATTTTCACTCATATAATGGTACCTTATTTTCAGAGGGTAAGATTATGTAGTCTAGCAAGCTTAAACGTACATATTTATTTTGCTGCTTCACCATTTTGAAACAGAAAAATAAAAAGGCACAACCGGAGTTCTTTCCTTTTTTATTTATTTACAGATATGACATAAACACATACTGTCGAAATATGGAAATAGTCTTCCTTGATAATGGTCAGTGCTTTGCTACAATCTGTATTGTTAAAAGCGCTATAAATAAAAGTGACTTGACTTCTGTGATATAGATCATTATTAAAGGCTTATAGTAGCAATTCAAGGCATATTTATGATGTACTTGTTTATTATTTCAAGTTTTCTCATTTTGAACAAGAAAAAAAGTTGGCTTGGGCTGATTTTAGAGGCCCTATTCTTGGCCCCTGCGATTACATAATGGAGTCAGGTCTGCACGTTTCACAGTGTCCAATCCTGCAACAAAAGAGTGGGCAGCCCCAGGGGTGATGTCATCACCGTTAATCATGTGATTGACCTCCGGACCACGCAGGTCTGACAGCTCCTCTTTTGGTATCTAATTTCATTCAAAGTGCCTGACTCAGAATCAGTATTCACAAGCCTGCTGAGCACTGAATCACACTCCTCAATCTCTCAATGTCTGGTTCAGTCAGCCAATGGAGTTAAAAAGAAGAACTGGGGAGCCAGAAACACCTCAGCAGGCATCTGTCTCTAAAGAGAAAATGAAGGGCCCCACTTTTTTAGTGGTTTTTGGGGGTTCTAAAAAAGAGGAACACAGGTTAAATCTGACTTTTGATTTCCATAACAAAAAAAAGAAAAAGCATTTTTAATATGAGGTGAAAACTACAAATAAAAAAACTAAACAAAAGCTGAACTTAGGTTTTGTGAATTTGCTTCGTCATGGAAAGTCACATATTTGGACACCTTAAAGTGTCCAAGCTCTCCTAAAGAGTAAAAAATAAATAAATAATCACCCTCAAATCATTCAAAATCCATAAAACTCTCATTCATCTTCTAAACAGAATTAAAATATTTTCAACTAAGCCTGAGTAACTGCTATTTCATTGAAACCCCACTCAACCAAAACTTTGATGCTTCTAAGTGTTCATAAAGACATTGATGATTGATTTATATGCTGAATAAATTTCATTTAGGCTTTTGTTTGCATCTAAATATTCTTAAATATCAATAAAACGCACTGTTCATGAAATCTATTCATCATAGGATTTATCATTGTACCTCCAACACAATCCCTAGTTCTGTTTAATTAAACTAACCACTGATCAATCATAAAGTACATTCCATGAAAATGAAATCGCACAATAAGAGGAGCCAAAAAGTTGGTCCCAAATTCAGGCAAACAGACAAACAGCCTTAACATTCATTTAAAATAAAAAATAATAAGACTGCTGTGTTATCTTTTGTATTTTTACCATGGGGGTTGGAGGAATTAAGCTGCTTTGTTTGTTGGTGTTTTCAAAAAATCCTGTTTAAAACGTCAAAGGTCAAAACTCTTAGCTGTCTTAACCTTGTAGACAATTTAACAGCAACCAAATGGAAAGCACCAAGTTCCATGGAATACTTTAATGATATTTGTATGGTATACCTCAATGATTTGAGCAAAAATTAATTAAAGTAGTATTATGTTACTATGATATGCACAGAGAGCATGTTCAGTTTTATCCAAAATAGATAAGTGTGAATCTGGCAACATTTTCTTTTCTTTTTATGATACATCTTTTGGAGTGCAACACTGTATCAAGTGAGCAAGTTTAGTATGTCTAAGGCTATATACTTATGCAGATGGTTATGTGAAGCAAACATCAAAATGTTTTACTTTACAAATCATCTGGTCATAGCAAAATATCGGAAAAGGAAGTGTGCATAAAAAAAATTTATTTGCTCTTTTAATCAAGATTGTGAAAAAAGAAAGGTTACACTTTTTTGATCGTCCACTTTTAGACATTCTACTATATATAAGCAACTTTGTAACTTTTTGTAAACTAATAATCATTAGTAACTACATGTCTTCTAACTCTCAGAGTAAGGGTAGGTTTAGGGTTAGTAGAGTAAGTTGACATATACTTGAAAAGTTTCTGATGTATGTATGATGTATGTTAGTATGTAGTATGTTGTGGACTCAAAATAAAGTGTCAGAAGATATTAAGCAGACAATTTATTATTCCTCTAATGACTGCTAGTTGACATGTAGCTGTTATTAAGTAAGTTATTGTTAGTAGAATGTCTGAAGTGGACTATCAAAATAAAGTGTTACCAAAATAAATAAAAGTGATAGGTGTTTTAATGTCACTAGTGTTCACAATAAATATTTAGCAAAAGGCATATTTTTCAATAAACCTATGTTGGCTAGTTTATAGCCAAGTCTACCACAATTATGTTTCTGCTATACATCTTATTACTATGATTTCAGGCTTGCACTATATACTCCATAATTGAGCCTGCAAGGAACAAAGGCAGAGTGGAATGTAAAGAGGGATATAAACTGCCTTGACCCTTGCAGCGCTCTGTGTGTGGCTTGTTTGTTTGTTCTCTAGATTGTCCAAGCACAAAAGCTGAATTGTACTGTGAGCTATGACGGCATGAAATGTTTGTTGGACACTGTGGTAAGAAGTTCATGTGTGCTTACACAGTAAAGGGAGAGCTTTAATGTCTAGCAGTGATTGGCCCCGAAGCACAGGCAAAGGCCAAGCCTTTGGGATCTCCACCAGGCTCCAGCTATTTAAAGTAAATCCTTATTGAAAAAGTAAGAACAGTTCCCTGAAGAGATCTTTTCTTTAGTGCTACTTTAATCTATCTATCTATCTATCTATCTATCTTAGGTTTAGGGTTAGGTCTATCTATCTAATCTTCCCCCCTCCTCCCAAAAAACTACTGGACCAGACAAACAGTTAAATTAGTTTTAATGACTGATTTGTACTTTTTGGTGAAATAACACAACAACTGTTCATAGCAGCCCTACTTTCAGACTGGTGACTTCTCCATGTGGTTGTCAGAGTCCATAAAACCACTGCGTAATGTGAGGCTGTCAGCGGAAAGGGAGGCAAGGAAACAGCGTGCCATATTACGCAATCTAAAGCTACAGAGAGAGTGAGAGAACCTGGCTCCGGCTCAACTCGACTCTTCCCAAACACATCTGCACATTCACAGCATGTCTCTCAGTAATGCTCAGTTCTCACATTATAAAACAAATCTCAGTGCTTGTATGCATCCATGACATGAAGCAGGAATGGAACACTAAATCCTTTAATTCAGAAAACATCACAACTATGTCCTAAAATATGCACGGAGATCCGTGCTAAGAGAAAACACACAGTGAACTGGAATGTGGCACTTGAATGCCACAAAAGCAAATTTTAAAAACTGACAGCCACTTAACATGATAATAACTCCACTTCTGTTGGGATATTCTGTATGTTAAGTTCCAAACGTATTTGGTGCTTTGGCACCCCTCCTAAATTCCTTGCATTCTACAGGCTAAATATTATCTTTCTTTCTATACGGGGCACACATGAAAATATTTGGGTTATTTATAGACCTGACCGTCCGTCCAATATAAAAACAGCAAACCATTGAAGATTCCAAGCATAGTGAGGTCTTTATTTAGCTGTGCGAATTTAAAAATGATCCCAAACCCATAGACAGACATAAAATGACATATCACTTTCTAAAACAGATAATAAGAAATTAAGAAAAAAGTGTACTTTTCAAAAGTTTGGGATCATTAAGAAAAAGCTATCTATGTATCTCTCTCTCTCTCTCTCTCTCTCTCTCTCTCTCTATACAAATACATATACATATACATATACATATACATATACATATACATATACGTATATATATATATATATATATATATATACACAAAAACAGCATGAGAGAGGTTTATTTGAAATGCTAGAGAGGTTTTTTTCCTGTCACACCATAGGACACATTAATACGTAAACTACCCTTGTATATATATAAAATATAAATATAAAAAAAAATATGTAAATATATACACTATTTAGACACTAACAATGTTACAAAATATACTGTTTTGTTTTTTCAAGAACCATGAAAAAACTATCTTGTTCCTCTTCAGGAACTCGAGCCGCATCCAGCAGTAATATGGTAATATTACTATGGGGAACGCCTCCAGCTTTACAGCTCTTAATGTGTGTGAAATCAGACCAATGGAATGGGCCGACGTCATATTGGTGACATCACTGGCCAGGAAGCATATGAGCACATGGGATGCAACCAGCATTTAGCATTTTGCCATTCAGCAAAGCGTGCTGTGACTGTGTGTGTGAAACAAAACTGATAACTAGCGGTTCACCAAGCAAAAAAGGAAAAGAAAATGTCCAAGTTTACCAGAAAGAGTGATCGCGATAACGAGTCAGTATACAGATCATGCGCTTACCCCTGCAAACGCTTTATTGCATCAGGTGACTCACATGAACTGTGTGTGGCTTGTCTGGGTGCAGAGCACGTGGTGTCAGCTCTCGAGGGAGCTGATTGCCCTCACTGTGAAAACCTTTCGGTGCGCGTGCCAGGAAGGCTTTCTTTGAGAAAGGAGCCTTCACTGCGACTCACCGTGACGATGGACCTGCTCGTGCCGAGGCAGAGCGGAGAAAGCGCTCGCAGGGATCGCAGCAGGATCTTGCTGATATGGAGGATTCGGATGAGTCCCTCTCTCCGCCCTCCTCAGTGAGGTCTGGCGCTGCCCAGGAGACCAAGGAAGCACGTGCTGCAGATCCTTCCCACTCTCAGGGTGGCGCAGCACTGTTGCTATCTTCATCTGCGGGTGAGGAGGTGCACAGTGTTGATGAAGTGTCTGCGTCGCCCCAGGTGGTGACCAGAGCCTTCCTTTTTTCCCGTTCTCCACACCGAGGTGTCGAGATTGTGGAATAAACCATATTCATATACTCTTTCACTTTTCTACTGACTTTTATGGGAATGTGTGTAACGTGAAAGAGCAGGGCTAGAGGGCGGTGCCGCGCATAGAGCAGACACTTGCGGACATGCCGCGGCATCGTCCTCGAAGGCTCCATCCCTTCCCTTCAAGCAGCTTAGAACATCTTCAGCGCTTGTACTCAGCAGCAGGTCAGGCTGCCCCACGTCTGCACACGATGTCGGTGTTGGAGGCATACCAGGCTGACCTGCTTAGTGAGTTGGATGAGAAGGAGACGGTGAGTTCTGATGACATCCAAGAGCTCAGGAGGACCGCTGACCTCTCATTGCAGGCCACCAAAGAGGCCGCGCATTTTATTGGCCAGTCTATGGCAGCTTTGGTGGCCGCAGAGAGGCATCTGTGGCTAACCCTGTATGTTAATACTGTACTCGACAGGCACCAGGAGGCATGCAAACAGGCAGCTGCGTTTTCCGTTGTTCCTCCCTTGCCGCTCTCCAACTCGCAGGGCTGCTGGGCGGGAGCAGCCCCAGCTGAGTACTAGCTCCTCGTACCGGGAGTCGCAGAAACAGAGTGTCGCAGAGCGAGCCCCTCCCAGGAGGAAGAGGGAGAACTGGCGACGCTCCATACAAGGGTCCTCACAGTCTAAGCAGGATTTGAGGGCTGTGCTTCAGGCTAAGAGGAACCCTCGAAAGAAGCCCTGAGGTCTCTGCTTTAGGGCTTCAGAGGGCGGCCCCCCAGCCGATACAGGTTTTGCCTCAGCATACGGCACCTGTCGGTCTACAGCGCCCTCAGGAGGTAGCTTAATTTACCCTGCTGAAGATCCAGGGGATGAATGCCTCCAGCGAGTGTCAACCTCAGTCTCAGCCCGGCTCGAGAAACACCTGAGGGACTGAGGGCCAGTACAACAGACCCGCATCGAGTCGATTCACACGGCAGCATCAAGTGTGAGAGAGGGCTGTTCACTAACTGTCAAGCTGTTCCAGAAACTGTTGGGTCTCATGGCAGCAGCATCCAACGTGATACCTCTTGGTCTGCTGTACATGAGACCTCTACAGTGGTGGCTGAAGAACAGGGGTTTTTCCTTGAGGGGAAATCCCCTCCGCATGATCAAAGAGTCACGCCGAACGTTACGTGCCTTAGACATGTGGAGGGAACCCAGGTTCCTGTATCAGGGCCCGGTGCTGGGGGCTCCGTGTCGCTGCATAACGCTCGCGATGGATACCTCTCTCACTGGTTGGGGAGCGGTCACGAGTGGCCACTCAGCCCACGGTCTGTGGAGCGGTCACCATCTCTCTTGGCACATCAACTGCCTGGAGATGCTGGCCTTTTTTCAGGCCCTGAAACACTTCCTCACGGACCTAAGAGACCTGTGTTGGTTTGCAACACATCTGTGGCTTCATATGTCAACCACCAGGGGAGGCTGAGATCACACCTCTTATACAGGCTGGCTCTTCGCATCCTGGTGTGGGCACAGATAAAGCTGCTGTCTCTCAGAGCAGTTTATATCCCTGGACATCAAAATGTGGAAGCAGACTACCTGTCGAGGCAGGGGCCGAGGCCGGGGAGAGTATTTTATACAGCAGAGGTGGACCTCTTTGCATCAAAGGAGAATGCGCAATGTCCCCTCTGGTACTTTGGATGCAATGGTTCAGATGTGGCCGAGGCCCGGGCATGACAAAGGTCTTTTTGTACCCTCGAGTGGGTTACAGCCCCAAGGTCCCTACACTTACACCACAGCCCGTAGTGCTGCAGGCATTCAACCCTCCTCCCTTCAGGGAGCCCAGCCAATGGGAACTGAACTGTATATGTCATATGTGCATATGCGAGCACTGGACACCTATGTCCACAGGACGGCTTTGTGTCGCAGGTCTGAGCAGCTCCTGGTCTGCTTTGGTCTGCTGAAAAGGGGACTTTCAGCGACCAAGCAGACAGTGAGCAGGTGGATAGTTGATGCTATCAATACCGCGTATGAGTCATCTGGCCTCCAGCCGAGGCCGGGGGTCAAAGCTCACTCAATGCACGTGGTGGCGGCCTCTAAAGCCCTTCAGTCAGGGGTCTCTTTGAAGCAGATATGTGCGGTGGCGGGGTGGTCTACCTCCCACACCTTTGTACGGTTCTATAATTTGGACCTAAGAGCCACGCCCGGTGCTGCGGTGCTTGGTGAGTAGGCACACACACTGGGGAGGGCCGTGAGAGTGTGGGGCGTGGGCATCTCGTTCCCCATAGCATCTGCTGGACGCGGCTCGAGTTCCTGAAGAGGAATGTCTCAGGTTACGACTGTAACCCCAGTTCCTCGAAGGAACAAGACGCCGCGTCTAATCAGCCACACCCTCAGCATCCCTGCTGGCTTTGCTGCATGACAAAAAGCTAAATACCGGTTGCATCCCATGTGATCATATGCTTCCCGGCTGGTGACGTCACCGATATGACGTCAGCCCATTCCATTGGTATGATTTCACACACATTCAGAGCCGTAATGCTGGAGGCATTCCCCATAGCGTCTGCTGGATGCGGCTCGAGACGACGTAACCTGAGACGATTTCCTAAAACAATTAAGCAGCAAAGTATTTTTCAAATGTGATAACACGTTACCTAAGCACCAAATCAGCATTTTAGAATTATTTCTGAAAAAGATCATGTAATACTTAAAAGTGTAGAAAAAGCAGCTTTCTCATCACAAAAATACATTTATATTACGTTCTAATTATATTTTCCATTATTACTTTTTTGTATTTGAATCAAATAGCGTAAAGAACATACAAGATAAAAAAAAAAAACATCTCAATTTTAACAGTAATATAAGATCTACTTTAAATAAATATTTTATCTTTGTTTTACATTGTGTGTGTATGTGTGCATATTCAGACCCTCTTAAATTCTTCACTCTTTGTTATATTGCAGCCATTTGCTAAAATTATTTAAGTAATTTTTTTCCCGTTTAATGTACACACAGCACCCCATATTAACAGAAAGTCACAGAATTGCTGACATTTTTGCAGATTTATTAAAAAAGAAAAACTGAAATATCACTTAGTCCTAGGTTTTCAGACCCTTTGCTGTGACACTAATACAGTATATTTAACTCAGGTGCTGTCCATTTCTTCTGATCATCCTTGTGATGGTTCTACACCTTCATTTGAGTCAATACACCAGTCTATATAAGACCTTTCAGCTCACAATGCATGTCAGAGCAAATGAGAATCATTAGGTCAAAGGAACTGCCTAAAGACCTAATTATGGCAAGGCACAGATCTGGCCAAGGTTACAAATACATTTCTGCTGCATTTAAGTTTCTGTGCACAGTGGCCTCCATAATCCTTAAATGGAAGATGTTTGGGATGAGCAGAACCCTTCCTAGAGCTGGCCGTCTGGCCAAACTGAGCTATCGGGGGAGAAGAGCCTTGGTGAGAGAGGTAAAGAAGAACCCAAAGATCACTGTGGCTGAGCTCCAGAGATGCAGTCGGGAGATGGGAGAAAGTTGTAGAAAGACATCACTGCAGTCCTCCACCAGTCAGGGCTTTATGGCAGAGTGGCTTAACGGAAGCCTTTCCTCAGTGCAAGACACATGAAAGCCTGCATGGAGTTTGCTAAAAAACACCTAAAGGACTCCACGATGGTGAGAAATAAGATTCTCTGGTCTGATGAGACCAAATTAGAACTTTTTAGCTTTAGTTCTAAGCAGTATGTGTGGAGAAAACCAGGCACTGCTCATCACCTGTTCAATACAGTCCCAACAGTGAATCATGGTGGTCGCAGCATCATACTGAGGGGGTGTTTTCAGCTGCAGGGACAGGACGACTGGTTGCAATCGAGGGAAAGATGAAGTGTGTGATCAGGACCTCAAACTGGGCCCAAGGTTTACCTTCCAACAAGACAATGACCCTAAGCACACAGCTAAAATAACGAAGGAGTGACTTCACAACAACTCTGTGACTGTTCTTAAATGGCCCAGCCAGAGCCCTGACTTAAACCCAACTGAGCACCTCTGGAGAGACTTCAAAATGGCTGTCCACCAACGTTTACCATCCAATCTGACAGAACTGGAGAGGATCTGCAAGTAGGAATGGGATCAAAAGGGTGCTTCTAATTAATACTGAGCAAAGGGTCTGAATACTTGGGACCGTGTGATATTTCAGTTTTTTGTTTTTAATAAAAAGCAAATGGCTACAACATAACAAAGAGTGAAATATTTAAGAGGGTCTAAATACTTTTCGTACCCACTGTATATATAAATATATACATTATATAAAGCAACTTTGTGAATAGATTAACAGCAATCATTCGCATGTTATTGCACCACTTTAACGCTGATAATGGCCCACCACTAATATATACAGTAGTCAACATTCGAAGTGAATCAAAACCTTTCATCAAAGTTGACCTAAGACAAGAACAGGTATTGTTTTTGATGTTAGGACAACTTTGATGAAAGGTTTTGATCCACTTTGAATGTTGACTACTGTATATATTAGTGGTGGGCCATTATCAGTGTTAACGTGGTGCAATAACATGCGAATGATTGCTGTTAATCTATTCACAAAGTTGGTTTGGGAGTTGGGTCTATACTACGCAAGCTATGATGACTTTCACCTTGATAATTTAGCGCAGATGTATACCTAGCCGAATTGCACTGTAGCACTATTCGGACGAGACTAGTTTTCTAAACTACTGTACTTGTGAGCTTCGATTCTTATCACCTGTCGTCCGGGATTTTCATGTACCATTTTGGATGGGACTAACAATCTAGACTAAAAAAAATAATCTATGCTCACCCCATATGTATATATATATATATATATGTACTGTAAATTCCAACATTTCCATGCAACATCCTAGGAATACTCTGGAGACCATTAGCCAAAATGCGCCATCTCCTCAGGAATGCTGGGAGTGCATTCTTTCCACATAGGGTATTGGGAGGAGAGCCACAAAATGGCATGCATTGATTTGTAGGGCAAAGTGCAGCGATGAGAGAAGCTGAAAATAGGACAGCAATAAAAAGTGAGTTAGCAAGAGAGAGAGAAGGACAGCGAAAGTGTCTGGCTGGGAGAGATGCTGGAATGTGAGTTGCTCTGTCCAGCTGTGTGTTCAAAAGCAAAGGGGCCATCCAAATGCAGCAAGTAATGAATATTTAAGCCCCCAATATCTCTGGCTCCTCCCAGTGCAGATTAAATGTGCATTTCATGCATGGAGGGGTCAGGAACAACGCTTTCTTAACCAACACTAATCTGAGGTCTTGCACTGTTTAGATTTTGATTGGACAAAGATGAAAATGCTAATTTGTAGTCAAAGAAACAAGACAGAGGCTGGAAAAAAACTTGGGCAGGACTTAAAAAAATGTCTTGAAAAATCATGGATGAACTGAAAAAAAAAAAAATAACTCATAAATATTTCTTATTGACTATTGTAATAACTCCTCTGAATCAATCGGATCCATGTGCAAGGCTTTATTGGGGTAGTCAGGCAGGTAATGGTCACAAACAATGGCAAACAGCAATAGTTTAGACAAAACTGGGTCAAAACTGTCCGGGTGGGAACTAAAACTCGTGTGAAGGTTCCCGCTGCTGCCGTTCCGAGAGGGCCACAGAGGCGCGAACATTAATGCTTAATGTGTGATCAAAACATTTACACATTTGTGACTCTGGACCACAAAACCTGCCAAAAGGATAATTTTTTTATACTTCTGATCATATACATCTTACAAAAGATTTGGCCCGAGATACAAAATGTGAAAACCTAGAATCTGTGGAATCAAAATATTGAGAAAATTACCTTTAAAGTTGTCCAAATGAAGTTCTAAGCAATGCATATTACTAATAACAAATTTAGTTTTGGTATATTTAAGGTAGGAGATTTACAAAATATCTTAATGGAACATGATTACATGATTAAGAAAAAATAATAATTTTGACCTGTCAAATGTATTGACTGTTGCTACAAATATACCAGTGCTACTTTTTTAGTTTTATGGTCCAGGGTCACATTCTACAAAATGAAAAACAAAAATCTTATGAGCAAATATAAGTCTAACCTAGACTTAGGGTCATTCAGTATTTAGTGAAGTGCTATGAAGTGCTTCATAATCAAGACGTCTACCAACAAGAAACAGAAACATTTTCCAAGCAATCCTAAAACTATATCCTTCAAAGGTACCAGTTAAGTTATATTTAAGCACTATGTGGAATGATGTGAATCTACCCAATAAAGGCCATCAAAAGGCAACTATCACACATAGGAGCATCAATCAAGAACAGTGCACAAACTTCCTAAATCTTTTATGGATGAAAATGAAAAATACTAAAAAGTGTTTAGTTAACCTTGCCAAACCTAACCCATCAAACGTCCCCGCAGTGAAGCCTGCTGTTTTAGGGATTCTTCCTTAAATCAGGGATTGGAAAACCCATAATAATCTAGGATAAGATGGAAAGAGTAGAGAACATTCTAGAGAAAAAAAAAAAAAACATGTTCTGAGCACAAGAGCACAAAGACTGAGAAAACAGTTTGTCTCATGGAGATATAACATGTTGGGCAATAAACATACTGGTCTATTTTCTGCTGGGAACAGTTTATCTTAACCTTGGCATGCTCCATTCCTTCAGAGTGAAAAAAAAAACTGCAAAATTTGCAAGCCAAGATTACAAGTGTGGATAGTTTTCACCTACACTGTGTGCAGAATTATTAGGTAAGTATTTTGACCATATCATAATTTGTATGCATATTTTCCAACTCCAAGCTGCATAAACTTGAATGCTTATTGGATTTAAACATATTACATTTATTTGTGTAATGAGGGAGGGTGTGGCCTAAGACGATCAAAACCCTATGTCAAGGTGTGCATAATAATGACCAGGAGTACAAGGTGTTCTGCCCTCTGAATAAGACACATGAATTGAAGCATCTAGACTGGGCCAAGAAATATCGGAAGACAAAATTTTCAAAGCTTTTATGGACTGATTTTTAATGGACCAGATGGATGGGCCCATGGCTAGATCAGCAATGAGAATAGGACCTCACTTTGACTTTGTTGTCAGCAAGGTGGAGGTAGGATAATGGTATGGGCTGGTATTGAAGCATTTCAGATTATGGATTCAACTCCCAATACTCCTGCCAGTTTTTACAAGACACTTTCTTCAAGTAGTGCTAGAGGAAAAAGTCTGCATCTTTCAAGTAAAAGCCTTAAACATGAAACGGTAATGACATGGCCCCCTACCTTGCCTGATCTAAACTCTATTGAGAACTTGTGGGCCTGTTTTAAATGGGACATTTACAGTGAAGGAAAAAAGTACACCTCTCTGAACAGTGTCTGGGAGGCTGGGGTTGCTGCTGCACAAAAAGACTGTAACCAGATCAACAATTGCCATACTGGAAGGCTAATGAAAATAATTTTTTTTAAACAATTAACAATCCAACTAAAATAAACCGAATCTTACAAATGCAGTGTCCTAAATCTCACACACAAACAAACTTTATCAGAATATATTGTAACAGTATAAAGTTTTAGTATACATTGCAAAGCAGCTCTTGTCCACATAGCTGGAATTTTACCCAGAAAGGTTGATTATCAGGATAAGTACTTATCAATAAAGCTTTATTTATATCAGATATTTATTTATCTCATATATTGTGAAGATATTCCACCAGAATTGAATCATCTTGTTGAGTCTTTATGTTCTTAGACATTTTAACTTTGGACTCTTTATTGCTTTATTACCCTCATCTACAGTCATTCACACATTTAACATCCATAATTTTATGGCCAGGTGGAAGGAAAGAGACACATAAAGGAGACGTCATTCAAAGCTGCAGATTTAGAGCAACATCTCTGGACTCTGAAGTATAATACAATATCAGATCACTACTCGATCAAAACCAAACATTTCATTACACAAGAACAAGCTCTGTGTCAGAATACTTGTACATACATGTTGGCTATTGAAGTCAGAAATACTAAGAGAACAAAAATTGGGCTTTTTGCCAATTTTATCTCCCCAAACAAACAGGCTTTGCTATAGCAACAAAGCAGTGATGTTTGGCTTCATTTCACATTCACACAGTCAGTGTTTGGGATTGACAAATAAGTTCCAATTACTAAATAAACATTCATATTTTAATAAGGCTTTTTTTCTTGTCAGTTTTAGAAGAGGTGTTTAAGTCATAGAATGTATATATTTTTTTGTCATTTTTAATGAATGAATGAACAAATCTGGACAAAAGACATAGTCATTGACCCAAATATCAGAAACATTTAATGCATATTTAACATAATCTAAAGAACAAATACAGTCATCAGATCAATTTTTTTTTTTCATGAATACAAGAATATATTCAGCTCTAGTAAACAGGATTGAAATTCTTATTCTTCTGTGTTTATAGCACAGCTGTGTGAGAAATAACCGAAGACACGTTCCCAGGTCAAGACTCTTGGTCCCAGGGCTTAGTGACTTGATAGAGGTCAAGTGGGAGTATAGTTACTTAAGTAACAATAGAAGTTCCTTTAACTCCTTGAAAATGAATCCAGACATTTCCATATTCAGGGAATGTATTCACTGACCTCATTCCCTTATCTTGACAAGCAATAACATATACTTTAGGAAGGTAGTTTCAAGTACCAGCAGCAATTATATCAAAAATAAGAAGAAAAATAACTGGTTCTGAACCATAAATGTTAAGAATATATAATTTATAATTTAGTATGCCCATGAGTTTCATGTGCATCGACTAAATGAGGCATTGGTTGACAGCACAACAGTCACACCTCATGCTCATACTGATTTCTTTATTAATGTGCAACTCCATTATTTTGGAGCCACTGGGCAGAGGACGCTATAAGAAAGCTTCATGTCATCAGGATGGCTGAATGGGCAACCAGGAAGAAAAGCTTTTGGAAACATGAACAATCACTAATTGGATGAGAGATTCATTGGCAATGAGGAACAGGCTCTTATGCAATCTGAATGATGAATGGGACTGAAGCTCTTATAGTTGTGCACATGTTTGCTGTATGGGTGGGCTGAATTTGTTCGTTCTTTAAATTCCGGCAATGAACACGTCCAAACCATATTTCACATTGAGTTAAGGGTTACTATTTGAATTTACAGTTTCATTTATGCAATTAAGCAGAATGTAATGGCTAGACAGGAAATGCTCTTCCTATGCTGTAATGTGCCGTGCTGCATGTGAGGATTCATTTTCCTTTTTTAATTTAATTTAATTTAATTTAATTTAAAAATATATATATGCAAAAGAAAAAAAATCTCAAAGCAAATATTTATTTGTAAAAAACTATTACATATAGCAAATACCTCCAGTATGAAGTAAGCTGTTTTGCACCGCATGTTTTCTATAATAAATTTTAGACATCAACTCTCCAGACATCAACTGTTAACGTCATCTGAATTACAGTAATTACAAGCTTCCGACAAAGAGCCATTCAGATCTTCATTGGACTCGTAATTACAAGTTGGAAAATTATATAAAAGCTAGGTTATTTCTCTCAAACATCATATAAACAAAACCGAAAAACTCAGCAGTTTTTCACATTTTTCTGTCCACATATTTTCGTCATTTGATAAGGGTTAATGATAATGTGCATTTGCTTTGTTGTTAAACCTTTTGTAATTGCATACAGAACATGAGCCAATTATTAATTAATGATTTTTCCGCTCTCATTAATAACCAAGCAACAAATGAATCTATTTTGGCATTGTGCTAGCATCCATGTTAGCAATATAAACTCTGGGTCAAACTCACACACATCAACTGTATGATTATTAATGGTTGAAGTAAGAAATTTCAAAACACTAAAGAATTTAAGTCTGGTTAATAACAAAACAATCAAAGTATATGGTTGGGGGAAAATGCAATACCATTAAACATTAAACAAACAGGAATAAGAGGATTTCATCCAGAACTGAAATAACCAAAACCGCAACACAAACAAGGTGTAAAGACGCAATGTTGAGTTGCATAAAACTTTAGTTCATTATGCACAAGGACAGACTGATTCAGTGAAACGTGTGGTCATTAAGCTCTAGAACAGACCACATTACCCATAATCATCGCTTTTGAGTCACTAACTCAATGTACATAAGAACTGAATGAATGAACAGAAGGGATTTCCACTGGCTGAACTGTGGTGTCCAGGCTCAGGCCTATAGTGTCACGACCTCGCCTCGGTCTGGGGGGTATTAACACTGTATAGGAAACTATGAATGATAGCAAAATGACGCAAGCTAGAATGGAATGTGTCTATGAAGTCGGGAAGCCATTGAAACATACAGCCATGAGGCTAATGATCAATTCCCTCTGCAGCAGGGATCTTGTGGGTTAGTTTAAGTCAAGACCGTTTCGTCCATATAATGAAAGTATTAAAGGAAAACACGCATCCTAGAGTGGTAAAAATTACTACTCAGAACCTAAGTTCTAAATGTAACCTGTACTTCACCACTCCGGCATGTAATATACAAACCTGAATTATGAAAACAAGATGCCAAACCATATGAATGCAATATTTTTCCTATCATATGTAATATTACTTGCAGGACACTGAAGTATGTGATTTTTCTTTAGGCTGGACTTGAAATTGCCTTCATTTATCAAAGTAGTGTCTGCAACAGTATGCTAGAACCTCAAATGTCTTAAGGAGACCTTACAGATACAAATTCCCATTATAATTTAACAGGAATCTCCTGAATACCACCTAACAACAAATGGTCATCCCTAACATTACTGTGTCCGTAATACAGTATAATTGTGACAGAAGATCAATATATTCATCAAAAGCATGTACATCAGCTAGAAAAATTACCATTTACTTGTGTCATTCCCAACCCATATGAATTTTGTTCATCTTTGAAACATGAATGAGAATATTTTTAATGAGAAAAAACCTGAAAAAGTCCATTCCTTCAAAACACTACAGTTTATAAAGAAATGTTTACATGAATAACAATATAAATCAAGTGGTTTAATCCAAGTCCTCTAAAGGAAAAAAATTATTTGTATAACAAAGAGATATAATTAGGCTTTTATTCACATATAACATTAAACACGGGGCTTATCAAATTTATATATACAGAAACTGAAATGCACTTGCGCGACCCACATGTGAACCAATGTAACTACTTCTTGAACATTAAGAATGTCTGCAAGAACTTATCATATTTCATGTTCTCTATTTGTGAAAATATGGACAGAAATCAATTTATCTATCTATCTATCCATCTATTTTGGGGAGATTTATCCTTTTAATGTGTAAAATATTATATAGTATAAAGAATTTTCAAGCAATTAACTAAGCAGGTACAGTAATATATATGTGTTACCATTAATCAAAGTAAGATTTAAGACATTCACTGAAAATAATATAATTTAGGTATATTTAGGTTTTACATTTCAAGAAGCAGCTCACCCTTTGTTCACAACTTGCCTCCAAAGCTTGCCAGAAATGAAATACAAGTCAGTATCCACGAGGATGCAAATAACTGTTGAAGCAT
>JAUYWG010000051.1:5060281-5074672 GCA_034779775.1 Enteromius afrohamiltoni
CATAAATAATAAGCTGAGAAGTTTATCACAAACCTTCCCCCCTTTTATCTATACACACTACCCTCCTATTCACACTCCTTCAGCAACCACATCATGCATGAATCACCACTCAAGGTTTTTCACTTTGTCATGCTCTTTAAACGGGGGTTTAAATCCTTGTGGACCTATTTAAAAGTATCGATGAACCAGAACTCACCGATGTCTGGTGTGTCGTCTCTCCGGTCACTTAGAGCTAAATGCACACAGTATTACAAAGCTGCTTCACCATTACTGCTTCTGCTTCAAGATCTCTAATATCCCATTGCAAGTGTCCACAATGTATCTATCTCTCAGCTGACTCTCTCCAATACACACGAAACAACTCCTCCTCTTACAATAGCCCCACCCTTAAAAGCTTCATCATCCTCGGACTATATTGTGTCTTTAGCCTCAGTGAAGGAGCCTCCTGAGAATGAAATAGGACCCAGAACAGTACCTTGTGGTATTCCTCAGCCGATGAACTACAAAAACTTTTTCTTAATCCCACCAGTAACATCTATATCTCAACTATAAATGAAAGTGCAAACTGTCCTTATTTAACTAAACATTCTGACATAGTTGATGTAAACAGTCACATAATCAGAGGTTTGTTTAAGAAAATAGTTCACCTAGGAATGAACTGTCTCTCATCATTGACCCTCATTTTGCACATCAAACCTACATGACTTCCTTTCTTAAACCCAAAAGAGATTAGCCATTTTAAAGAAATGGTAACAATTTTGGTGTCCATTGATTTGTATTGTATGGATGAAAAAAGATATTTCATAAACATTTTCTTTTATGTTACACAGAACATAGAACGTCACAGTTTTGCAATGACATGAGTAAATGATTTTGAACTTTGGGTGAACTATTCCTTTATTACCAGGTTGTCACTATACAGACATATCTACTGTATTTTGTTATATTTATGATAGAAACTAGCAGCTGTGGATTCTAAAGTATTAGAGGATGAAATTTTAGTGACTACTTATTTTCTAAATATATACTGTATATGTGATCAAATTAAATTATTATATTAAGATACCAACAAATCTTTGTCACTGTAAAATTCAATGATAAATACATATGGTGTAATTTTCATACAGGAAGGGGCAAGCAATATCATACACTTTAAATCAAAATTTTATCACAAAAATACATACAGTAGATGGCTAAATATGCACTAAAACCAATGAACAGCATTTATTGTACAGTTTATTGTACAATGTTAACATAACTCCCCTTAATGTACAGATTGTACATGTCAGACTTATCTAGTTGCTAGGTTTTTTTCTGTTTGCTGGTGCGTTGTTTTTTGCAAGTTACATTTGTTCAATGTGATAAAAAGGTAACAGGCAGCGTTACTTTTTAAGAAGCATTTTTACCCAATTGTTTTTTTTTGTTGGTTTTTTTGTAGTAACGTTAAGTAGTACGTTATACTGAATCATTCAGTTCAGGTTTTGAATGGAATGAATAAAACCAATAATACAATGTATTTAAGATCATACCCACGTGAACCCAACCTGACAAAACATTTTACCTAACATTTAGCCTTAATATTAAGCTGTGAATTATTGCTCTACAGTAGTTGATTCTAATGCCGCAACACTGAAGTTTCCTTTGATTCTAGAACAGAAGCCACACCTCTCAGCCCTCTCTCGCCCACTGGTTTTATTTACTCACAAGTTCTTCTTTAGGGCACCCTACACCCGTTTTTTTCCCTTGCAGTGTACACTCACAGGTTAAACTTTTGGGTGAACGCTCGTTTCGAAAAAAATATAGGAGTATGAGTTGAAATTAATCGCTTACCTCTCTATAGCGCAGAACAACCGTGTCTTATTCACTGTATATGTGTGAGTGTGTATGTATGTGTGTGCTGCTGCGCGCTGGACGCTGTCAGGATCCCAAAGTCTCCTCCCACTCAAACCAAACCCCGCCCACTCAAGGGCAACACCACCCCGTCATCAGCCACTAGCGTTCCGCGTTCTGGCCAGACCCCCGCGCGACCCAATGTGTGCTTTGAATAAGCCGAGCGCGTGACACGGCTCGGAGCACACACTGTTAAAGCATTACCGACAACATGGCTGTGTACACACACACAAGCACGTTTAACACATTATTGCTTACCCTTTTACTGGTTAAACACTGAAGTTATATCATGTTCTGGGGAATAAAATAGTCCCCACGAGCTCATGGATCAGGGTTTTGAACGTTAAATCATTAACATTAAACGTTAAATAAATTATTTGGGTCGTGCCGTGTTCAAATGGACAGTGAGCTACTTTTCCTTGGGCTCATTTTATTTTATTTTTTTCGACTGTAAAACTACAAATGAGGCTACTTACAAAAAATGATCACAGTAAGATTAGTTTCTGCTAAAAAAAAAATAAAAAATAGGAATCAAAACAATAAAATAGTATTGCCTAAAATGCAGCAAATTAAACAATTTTTTATTTTATTATCTAAAAATTAGTCCCATGTGAACAGTTTTATTGATCAAGCTGTGCATGTCATGCACTGATATTGTGAGTATGATGATTTCACTTCATCCAGAATGCGCAATCGTTACTTGCAGTCTTGTTTAAAGAGAATTTGTTCACTAGCTTAACACTGAACAGTTATTTTATTTAGACTGAAGACAGTATATTTTTGAGAAGAAAAAAAAAAAAAGAATTTTAATCAAGAAAATTATACCCCATTTTATTTCGTCCATTAAAGCACACGCAAGTTTCGAATTGCAGACTTTAGCATTTTCTTTTTCTGCCTGTGTCCTCTAGGGAAGAATATTTTTTTTGCACATGCTGATTCCACGGGAATGATAAGAGTATTTTTGAAAGGGTTAATTCACCCAAAAATGAAAATGATGTCATTAATTACTCAACCTCCTCGTGTCGTCTTGCGGGTTTGGAACAACATGAGTAACAACATGAGGTTGAGTAATTCATGACAGAATTTTCATTTTTGGGTGAACTAACCCTTTAAATCTAAATTTCTACTAGCTCTGATTTTGCACTTCATAACACACATAACACAAGGGCACTGTTTAGTTAGAAATTGTTATACACTAATAAATAAAAGTTGTTGTTAAATGTTCTTTTTTCTGTAAAAAATGTTCTTTGCTTGGCTGCATGATTATAGGAAATCGTGTAGTTCAGATCAGTGTATTGTATTCTGTTTTCTTCAAATCCACAGGACAGTGATTGTTTTCAGTGAAGCTTGTGGTTTCTATATGGCATCAGGGTGTAAGCTGTTTGGTTCTAATTAGCTTCATTTTTAAAGATCCAATAAAATGAGTTGAGGAGTAAATGTATTTTGCAATGAAATTGGATATTGGGGCATGCTTGTCCCTCTGCTTTACATCACAGTCACGCATGATTATAGTTCTACACTTTTGTTTTGTATGTATGCTGTGTTTTAAGAGTAGATTACCATACAGACAGCCTGGAATTTAATAATGTATGTTGGCCCTTTAGGTTGTTCAACCAATCAAACATCTGTGTTTCAAGCCTTTGTATATTAGACTACCGAGTTCTAGAAGCTTTTGTTGGCATCAAAGGTTAAATATTAAGAATCTTTCCGTTGCACTAAAGATGCTTTGTAGAGGAAAAATGGTTCTCCAGATTGTTCCTCAAGCTAAATAAAAAGGTTCTTTTAAGAAAAACCAACCCTCCTTTGGAACTCCACATGCCATCCTTGCACCTTGTTTACTCCCAAGATGTCAAATGTTTACTTGAAGTACCCCCTGAGATTTTTAGTTAGTATATTAATAATTTGTATGTGTATGGTGCTCTGATGTTGATTATAATAGCAGAAGTAGTAGTGTGTCAAATAAATATTTGATCATTAATAAAGAAAACTTATGATTTTATTTTACATTTAATATAATGCATAATGTGGCTCTTCACCATCTTAAAAACCCCCTGCAGTTCCAACCTGATTTTACAGCAATTTGTGAATATTTTACGAGGTGTCTAACAAACTCACTCGTACAAATTCATACAATTTTTACTAAATCCTGCATATTTTACGTATGAATTTGTACAAAGGGCCTACACCTAACCCTGCCCCTAAACCTACCGGTCACTGGGGTTTAGACAAATCATACAAAATCATGCAATTTTGTAAGGATGAGTTGGAGACTGTGTTGGCAGTTTCCCCATGAAGCCCTATTTGAGAAACACTGCTTTGGGACAACACAAAACTACTTTAACAGAAAGCTCATTTTAAAAGAAAATAATTTACAAATAATCCTATTCCTTATTCGACTGTAACTCAAAAATGTTGATCTTTTAAGTTTACAGTAGTTATCCAACCAAATATATTTTCAACCATGAAATGTCAAATAAACTCAGTCCCAAAGATAGATAGATATATATAAACACACACATATAGGTCTATGCTCAGACCTATTTGATTAACATCAAACAGATTCGCATACAGTACCTGCTGATCCACTTCCATCATTGATTTTATAGTACTGATGCATATACAGTATATATCACTGTGACCTTTGATCTAATTTCTCCAGAGTTTGTTTTCCTTTACTAATGGCTTCCCTGGTTTGGAAGCAAACAGTCATTTTGCAGTTTCGTAACACATATCAGATTGGCCACAAACGAGCCGGAATTCTGACCAACAGAGGGATTGTGGGAGGGGAAGAATTTACTGCCATCCGCCATAGAGGGGATTACCCCATCAGGATAAGGAGGAGTCTGCCCATAGACAGACAGTGCTCTACCCTCCAGCCCACAACCCTCAGAGCACATGGGCGCTGCCAAAATATGTAATAACACATTAATATAGAAAAGAGAGGATGGTTTATGATGCCGAATGAGACATGGTAGTGCATATCAACAAGACTCTCTTGGATACAAGGAATATTTTGGAAAGATGACTTTTCCATTCACCCAAAATAAACAGACTATTAAATACACACTTAGATACTAACAAATTAGTGGGTCTAAATTGCCGTTTGTCAGGCATACAAGTCAGAAAACACTTGCATAATGGATAACACTGTTTTTGATGTGGATTAAGAGAAACTGCAAATGATAACACGAGAGGGTTTATCTGTCATGGGTTGACTGTAATTAAAGGTCTATTAATAGCTTGCCAGGTTTTATAAAACCAATTCCAGTTACAAGATAGAGACTTAACAGGATGTTTTTGTAAATCATGAGAGAGTTCACTGATGTGGTCATCCATCATTGCCAGTAAAATAGTCTGCACATTTGGTATAGAGTAACCTCATAACTGTTAGTTTATGTATGGTTTTTGATAGAAGTCTGTGGGGGTATTGAGTTGAAGCCCTAACAAGACCATGAGAAACTGAGCCAAACTTGCCAGTTTTGGGTTCCCTTAGCTTCAGGTCATGTAGACCTAAGCCTAAGCAGACTTGAAGCTAATTAAATACAACTAAAACTAAAACATCTGGTTATGTGGATTTACTTTTCTGTAACTGTAAGTTCCCAGATATTTTGGCTTGTGTTGTCTGTGAATTTCCTTAAAAAAAAACTAAACAAAACTGTTATTTCAATCCTCATCTAATCTTTTGTGTATCTTATCATTTCAATCAGGATCAAGGGAAAGTTGCTCACCGTTATCGGCTATATAATCAACCTTAAGCTACTAAGCCAGTAAGGGCTCCCCTGGAAAGCCTTTTTTTATCATCATATGGAGAATGCAACGGTTTGATGTCAATTGTCCAAATATATGTAGGCAGAAGAACAAGATGAACAAGTTGAGCGATAAACAAAGCCATTGTGCAAGAGGTATATAATCTTGCATGACAAGCCAGTATATCCTGAGAGAAGATAAACCTTTAGAATCATGTATTAGTGCTTTAAAATGCTGTCATGTATGCTGGCAAGCTGTTTCAAATGAAAACCTAGCATACTGTATGACATACTGGGATTGGGTACCACACTGTTTAAAACAAAAACATGTAAAACAAGATGCAAATATACATGTATTTTGGCATTTTTAAGACTTTTTACTGTTTATGCAGCATTTGTATTGTTTTGAATCCTGCAGCATGGTGCGTATGCTTTATTTTACAAAGCTTAAAAACTTTCAGCACTGTGACAATCATTGCAAAAATATACTCAATGCTAATGACATCCAGGCTAAAACTATAACATGAAGTGCACAGTTTCCAGACAACATTATTAATCTGTTTATAAAATTGTAAAAAGTTCTGCAGCCATTTCTTTTATAGTGTATTCATACAATTTGTCATTTCTCAAAATAACTCAAGGAATCACTGTATGAGAACAAACGACTGTGAAATATTTTTACATTGATTTACAAGTTTGATTTATTTTCTGCTGTAATCCAAAAAAAAATTACATTTCAAAAGCATTATTTAAAAAAATATTCATTACACCTATGCTTTAGTGCGAGATTTTAAACTTTCTATATTAGTGTCAGATATATTTTTACAAAATATCCACCTGTTGACTTAAATCCAAGTCATTTATTCAATAATATTACCACTGTACAGCCATACGGTCATATGGTCTACAATGCTAAATTGCAACAACATAAATACATTTACAACTTGTGTAAATTAAACAATTTATTCTAATTAAAGTAGTGTATGATTTTCTCAACGGAATAAATTAAAGCTGAATTACCATGACAGCTCTAGATCACAGTTGTTCAGCAGACTGATAAAAAGAAAGTGATTACTTCATGTCTAATCATACAAATCATACTTATCTATAAGGCTTTTAAAATAATCTATGAGTTAGTCTTAGAGAAAGTGCATTAGTATTGGTCAAATATACGGCATATGTACAGTCTCTACTGCACAATGCTTCAAAGAATGTCAAGAAAGGTTCATTATCGATACATACTTTCTAGTCCACATTTCTAATGAAAATAGAATAAATTTGTGATGTAATTATCATTATGTACTGTATATATTTGTAAAATAACAAAACATTTAGAGAAACACCTTTAAAATAATGATTAAATAAAAATCATTTTTTTACCGCTTAGTGTTTCTTAAAAAAAAACAAAAAAAACAGACTGCTGTGATTGGCAGGTGGATTCAGTTGCAGCCCACCACCTATACTGTAATGCAACAGCAAATACCTGCATAATATATTCAGGTATAATACTGATAGAGATATAGAAGTCAGGCAGACATATGAACAAAAAAAAAAAAAAAACACCTCAAAGCAGCATTAACATAAGAACTTCAATGTCATTAGGATGTCAGTAGGACATAAACTGCCTGAAACTAGGCAAATTAGTATTGGCACTGATGTGAAGCAGCATATCACTATAAATAAAGAAGGCTGTGAATATTGTGTTAGCATTATCTGCAACAGCATTAGCACAAATTCCTAAACACCAGATTTGGCGATGGTTAAACCCAAACAGTGATCCAGTGAAGGTTTCTAGTGTCCGTAAGAAAGCTGTGATGTTGCCTGGATGGTTCCAAGTCTTCCATTCACTTGTCGCCTTGTCTGCGTGACAGGGACCTGTGTAAATTAAAAACTGTAATGTTTTTTGTCTTTTTTTAAAGGAAAAAAGTAGTAGTAGTAGTAAATTGATCAAAAAGCTTTTTTCTTCTTTAAGGATTATGTGCCAGAGCTGTAATGAGACTCTTACCTTCCTCAGTCGTTGTGCCCCAGAGCCTGAACGAATGGCCTCCAGAAGGGCCTCTCGGGCTGCCTCTGGGTTTCCTCCAGCAGGCAGCACTATAGGGGGCTTGACTGTAGCTAAAGGTGGAGGTGGGGGAGGACCAAAGCCTGGAGGTGGGGGTGGTACAAAAGCAGGAGAAGAAGTGGGAGGAGGTGAGACATTTGTCTCTTCCTCAAGCTTCCTGAGCTGCTCCAACTCCTTAGCTGCTCCTGATTTGGTCTAGAAGTACAACAATGGCATTTATAGTTAACTTAACCACAACCAGGCTGCATAAGCAAACAACATACTTTTTCCCTAAACAATTGGTTAAAGTTTGATGCACTATGACTATCTGAATTTGCAGCACTGACCAATAGAAGTTGGTTGGTTGATTTGCCAGTGACATTTGTGTGGCCATTCACTTAACATGAATGAGGCATTCAAACAGTGAGTAGTACTACTCAGCTACTTCTTTGTATTAGCACTGTTCAAGAATATAAAGTGCTACAAAAAAGAACTTAGCATCCAGTTCATTCTTTTTTGCCTTCAAAATTTCACAGTACAAAGATAACTGTAAGTCTTTGTGTAAAAGTGTCACATTGTTAGCTGCTCACACTTACCGTTGCTGTGAAAAACTTCACAAGTTATTTCAGTATGAATATGGTTCAAGATTATGCAAATTCCCTGCATGGATTATTGACACTGGAAATTTTGTGCCCCCAAAAACATTTACTAATTTGACCACACCTTAAGAGTTGCAAAGGCACAGAAAATATCTGGCAAATTTTCATTAACGTTTTAAAAATTTAGGAAACTTTCCAGGTTTTTAAAATCACTTTTAGAAAAGCTTCTGGAAATGTTCTGACCCTATTCGACCTCACCATACCTGGTGTATCACTATTATTAAACTTACCTTCTTCAGTCTCGCAGAGTTGCTTGGAGCTCTTAAAGCTGAAAGAAGCGCTGAGCGCTCATTGTCTGCATCATTGTAAGACGGCTTTCTAACTATGCTCTTTGTAGACAAGTCAGACATCTGAACAGTGTGAGAAGCCAGACAAGACAGATTTAATGCATTAAGATGTTTCAAAAAGCTGATACATTTACCTCTATGCTGTGATTCACAGTTTACCTTTTTGAGCCGTTCAATGCCCTCTCCAGATTGAATGGCCTCCATTAGCGAGCTATGGATAGACATTTCCTTCTGTACAGGCTTAAAAATAACAGGCTTGAACTTCTTAACCGGTCCAAACAAGTTACCCTGGTTTGGTTCAGATGGAATCTCAGATTTGTCTAACTCTGGTTTCTTTGTAAGTGGTGGACGTGTGGTGTCTGTTGGCGTCTGTCTGGCAGAGGTGTCTGGGAACTTATTGATTGATGTGGCTTCTTCAGAAAAAGATTCCATGGGTTTAATGTGAGCAGACATGTGTGTAGAGGGCTGGATATTGTTATTTAAAAGAACTGAGTCCAAAGATTTGGTTCTGTCTTCGCCATGCAGAGTGCCTTTTTCAACACTGCTTATTCTCTCAAAGCTTTCTGGCTTTTCTGTAACATGACTGAGGTAACTTTGCACGTGTTTAGGGTGTCCAAAAGAAGGCACTGCATTTTCAGGGGGTTTAAAAGCAGTAGTGGGTTTGTGTGTGTTTGTAAGTCTAACCTCACTATTAAACTGTTGATTCACAGGTTTTTGAACACCAAAAATGGACTCTGATGGCACCTTAGTGTTGGGAATGCTATTGTTTTTAGCAATAGCAGAAGCTACGTATTGGCTGGAGGTTCTTCTGGAGGGTATAAGAAAAGAGAAATCTCGCCTTTCAGCTGTTAAAGAGGGATTTTCTGCAGGCTCTGTGAATGAAGGCTTACTTGCCACTACAGATACGGGCTTCCTTTCCAATATAATGACCTCTTTGTGTGTTTCTTCGGGAGGTGTTTCCACTGAAAGTTTAGAGAGTCCAGAAACAATCAAGGGTTTGAACACATCAGTGTCTTTATTGTTAACTATGGGTCCCCAGTTGATCGTAGTTGATTGGTCTTGCTTCTCCGCAGTGCTCCAGAATGCTTTGGCTTTGTCCAATGGGGATGTTTCTGAACTAGTTTCAACACTGGGATTGCCATTTTTCTTTGGGCCAGTGGAAATCTGTTTGTGTGTAACCATGTTGCCCTGTTCATCAATCTTAATGGCACCTATGACTAAAGAGCCTGTAGGCTTGGTCTGAGACACTGCCGGTTTGGGAGGGATGACGGTGAAGGTTTTCATTCCAAAGCGAGAGAAAGAACTCTGGGTGATCTTACCCTGAGTTGTCGGGACTCTGGTAATAGGTGTCCTTTCTTCATAAGAAGTCTCTGTACTGAACCTCTGAACCATAGGGGCTGTTGTCAGTCTCTCATCAGGAAGCTTTTGAATGCTTTGAACAGCAGGACGCCCAAAACTTTGGGACTTCTGTGATACTTTGTCTTTCTGACTCTTCAGTTCTTCAATTACAGCTTTACTCTTAGCGTCAGAGTTAAAGACAGCCTTCTGTTCCGTTTCATTCCATTTGTGCTCTACAAGCTTAGTCTCTTGTGATGGCTTCTCATTGGTTGGAGGTGGATTCATGGTTTTCTCAATAACTTTGAGAGTAGTCTCTTGTGACTGCTTCTTTATGTCTGGGGATGGACTTCTTTCAGGAACAAACTGTTTCTGCTCTGTCCTGCAGGCATTGTTGTTTTTGTTTTCGATAGCTTCACTTGGTGCACACAATTGGCTGGTGATGTTTCGAGAGTTGTGTAACAATGCTGCCTCGCACTCACTCAAGCTGCACCGGTCATCATCAAGAACATCATCAATGGTGGTCACTGGAATGTCCAAGTCAACAATGGACACGGGTATTTCATCATGCACAAACACAGATGTTTCTTCTGAGTTATTAACATCTAAAATTCAGAAGAAAAAAACCCCCACAATTTTGTAGTTAATTAGAATTTTTTTTTAAATGCCATGAAACTCTCAAATTCATTTGTACAGAGGTGTCTGTACTGATAATTTGTGTTGAACACAATGATAGTACCTGTTTATTTGAATTGTTTACAGGATGTGATGTTTTCTGACACCCATAATACATTGACTCACATTACATGCTGATGTCCTATATAAGACACTTTAAACTTTATCACATAGTAGTTGGGAGACATGTTTTCGATAAGTTTCTGAAGCTTCATAAATTCTCTCATAGGCAAAGTCTCTGACACAAATGCAATTCATCCACACTGTATGCGTTACTCATCTTTAGATTTCATTAAACCCATCAAACTGTTTATATAAATGTGTCACATGATACGTGACTTATTTATCACATGATGTTTAAGCTAACAAAACCATAGTAACATTTATAGGAACCTTTGATGCTTTTTACTCAATGACAGTGAAATAAAACTGTCTCAATCAGAAGGTGCTATTGTGTTGTCAGTCCACTCATCTATTTGCACTCCACAGTTTACCTTAACCACTTTTGTAACATTTTTCAACTGTGATGATACCTATCATGACCTTTTAAAGTATTAATGAGAAAGTATAGCTAAGTGGTTTAAACGTCATCAGTAACTTTATCTAAGAGTAATTTACCTGTCAGATTTGCATCTAGATCAGCCAGGGTGAGCTGAATCTGAGCAGTAATCTCTGGGTCTTCTTCATATCCATTTTGTCTCTTGATTGACTGATGTCCTCGCTGAATATTTCCGCTACTGAAAAAACAATAAAACAACTTGGTTGTGCATTTTTAACAAGAAAACGAAAAAAAAGAAAAGAACATTATCAACTTTAGTAAAGCTTTCGTTAGTATATAATTACTTTCAAAGTAGTACTGCTACATAAGGATTAAAGAAATAGGACTGTTGTCTAATTATTGAATTTATTTGTGCCATCAGTGTAGCAACACAGTGTCCCATACAAGATTGAAGTAACGGTCCAATATCAAAAGTAGAAAACAAACTAAAATCTATTTGTATCAGTACGGATCAGTACAGGATCTACAGTGTTAGATTAGGGCAGAAACTTCTGTTTGCTCTTTCTCCTGTAATCTATGAGGGTTAGAGTTGTTTTTATCAACAAGATTCCACCTGCCATTTCATAACTTTTTTTCGGACTCTCTTTACTGGCAAAAAACACTCCCATTAATTAAATATAATACTAAATGCACCATGCATTGCAAAATGATTGAGTAAGTTGATGTTTTGACAACACAAGCCTAGAAAAATGTGTTTTAACACCTTTTGGAAAAGGCTGCTTTTAAAGATGATGGAAAAACTAATAGCCCTTTTCTGAAAATAAGGAAAAAGCATGAAAAGATAGTACAGAGTCCTATAGTGGAGACACAGCCAGAATGAGGAGCTGGAAGTGAGGCCTTGGGCTTTGGCAGAGATTCCACACACATACATCTGGATAGCAGTCAGCACTTTCAGCTCCATAAAGCAAACTTTTAAAAAGCCAAACTCCTCAGTCAGCCCTGTAGGTACACCAGTTGGCTGGAAATGGATGAACGTAAGACTGGCTGAACTGTCTGAATGAATTGATGCTGGTAAACAGAGAGAATGAGAGAGATAAATCCTCAGCAGTGTCTCCACTCAGCCTGGAAGAGTTTTTGATTCTGGTCCAAATGAGACATAAAAGTCTAATAAATGTATTGATCTCTGAATTTCAAACAATGTGGAGTAGTATTTACTCAGTGTAGTAAATTTTAAACGATGGTATTTCGATGATCCACTTTAGACATTCTACTAACAGTAAGTCATTTTGCAACTACATGTAAAATAGCAGTCATTAGAGTATTAGTAGACTGTCTGCTTAATATCTGATAACACTTTATTTTGATTAGTCCACAACATACAATATAGGCACTATCAGAAACTTTGCAAGTATGTATCAACTTATTCTACCAACCCTAAATCCACCGTAACAGTCTACTCTGAGTTAGCAGACATGTACTTGCTAATTAATGAGAATTAGTTGATGTGTAGTTAGGGTTAGGGTTAAATTACAACACAAAAATGTTGGTCTCAAAATACACATGTAGTGCGATCTGGGGTGCAAAATAGTTTTGGCCATTACAGGAGGAAAGTCTAAGCAGGAGAAGGCTACTTACAATGTCTGCAGATCTCCTACTCTTTTAAGAAAATTCAAAGCTATTAGAAGAGCCACTTCAGTAGCCAATAATTCTGCTGGCTCTAATGGCACAGGTGGAGCCTCTGATAATAAACCCACCAGGACCACAGAAGGGACTTGGAAGGTGCCTCTCCCCAGTAGCTACACTAATAGTTATGTGGTTAGGAGAAATAGCAGCCAGTATACAGTATACCTTAAGCATAGCAGGGATAACCCTGCTGAGAGGCACTTTGCTGTTCAGACGATGACTCAAAGGTCTTCCATTTTAGGGCAGTTTTCTTGGGGTCCGAGCTCTGGAACAAAGAATTTTCTCAACAACCTCAGTTGAGAGACTGGAATTTATAAGCTGGTTCCCCTCAGAGACCAGACTCAATGCTTCCAGATATCTGGCATGCTTCCAGATTGACCCTAGCACTTGTGACAGAAAAATCTCTCTGGACAGCAATCTCCTAAAGAGTGCTGTACAGGAGAGACAATAGATCTGACAAGCAGATTTAGGCTGGCCAGAACGAAGCTACCAATAATATAGGTTCAGTCTTGGCAAATCCTTGCTAGAATTACCAGGAGAAAAACTACTGAAGGAATGAGATATAGACAAAGCCTCTGTGTCCAGCTCCAGTGGAGCCAGAGGGGACAGTTGGTGTACTCAGAGGCAAGTAAATTCACATCCACTACCTTCTCACTCTTCACTTCATGACCTCTACCATATGGATTCCACCACCCACTACCACTGGAGTTGTCATTCCCTCAGCACCTGCTCCCAAGTTTTCATGCCCCAGAATGTCAAATGTCCTCAGGGAGACCACTTCAATTTTTCCTCAAAGCAGGATCTGCTGTGTCTGAGTGAAAAAGTGACAAGAACACAGCCCACCCAGGTAATTGATGTAATAAGCCATTGTAATGTTGTCCATGCTAACCAATACATAGCACCTTAGTTATGGGAAGAAGTGTTTTAGTGCACCCCTGAAGACACTGAGGGAGGTCAGATTAACAGATATTTTAACAGATTGTTTAGATTAACAGATTATACTCAATATACCAGAACAGCCAAAGCACAACCTATTGAGAATTTTTTGTCTCAAACAATCAAGTTAGCATGACCAGGCCTGGCCAGAGGCTTTTGTTTGTTGTGGTCCCTTATAGCTAGAGTAATGTGGTGTGTACATGTACATACCTTTGCCTGGAGCCCCAGGTCGCACAACCCTCATCGCTGTCACTGGAAGAGTCTTTGGACTGGTTACAAGGCAGAGCTGAGCCACTGTTTAAAGACATGGGTGACACAGACTGCATCCTTTCTGAGGGAAAGACTGGGACGGACTCCTCAGCCATGCCCTCTGATGCTGCATAGCCCTGGTCTGCAAAACTCTCATTGCTGGCAACAGATGTTGTTTCCACTTCCTGCTCTGTCATCTTCTCTGACATAGACTCATGTGTTGAATGCAGCCAGGCTGAGAATAGAGATAAAATGTCAATGTTATTTATGACATTTAATGCAAAAAACTCTATGAGGGGTTCTGCCTTGACGATTTAAAGGGTTAGTTCGCCCATTTAAGACATGAAGTTGTATACAATCCTTACCAGCACTACAGTGTATACACACTGAC
>JAUYWG010000051.1:5089992-5115364 GCA_034779775.1 Enteromius afrohamiltoni
TATATATATAAAATATTTTAAATTATTGTCTCTGGTCCAGGGTACTCTTGTAATAAAATAGTGGTGGCTGGGACAGTGTCAATTCATCTTTAGAAGATGCAATCTAATCATGAAATTCAGTTTTCATGAAATAAACCTGTTCCAGATCAGGTTTAAGCTTATGGACATGTTGCTATGACAGTGACTCAACGTGATCTTGCAAGAACCAAACTTTTCCAGATTCAGCACTGCACAGAAGGGATCATTGTTTTACATCAACGTTCCGCTAGAGCAATTCAAAGCATAATGAGTGTCAGGGGATGTGTGGAGGGTAGACCACCCTGCAGTGTTGAAAATCTCGGGCATCGGGACCCCTGCTAGCATTGCCTTTGAGGCCGCCACACCTTGTGTCGAGTGCGCTCTGAATCCTAGCATCGGCGGGCTGATATGACAGATTGATGGCATCCACTATCCAACGGCTTAAAGTCTGCTTGGTCGCTGGAGACCTCTTCTTGGGAGGACCGAAGCATACAAGCAACTACTCTGACTTTCTCCACAGGGCAGCTCTGTGCATGTATGCATGCAGTGCTCGAACTGGACACATACACTTTAGCTTCTGCTGACCAGGCTCCCTGAAGGGGGGTGGGTTGAAGGCCTGTAGCACAACTGGCTGAGGTGTGACCGTAGGTACCTTAGGACTTTAACCCGCTTGCGGGTACAGGAAGGCTTTGGCCATGCCAGGCGCAAAGTCAAGATTATATGCAAGGCCAAAATGGAAGAAAGGAATTGGTACGCTTTTCCCCTAAAAACTAACCTAGGAACTTCCTGTACATTTAGATGCCCAGTAATGTAGACGACTCTCAGTGAGAGGAGTCTGTGCCGGGCCCACACAAGGATCTGGTGCGCCAGCTTGTATAAGGGGTGCGATCGCAGACCCTCAGACCATGCTATTGCCCAGGTAGACCAAACTGGAAGAATCTGAGCCTGCTAAGCAGGACCTAACAAGACACTCTTGGCAGGGGCTCCCACACCGCCAGGTGATCCATACGGGAACCAGTCCCTTTAAGACTGGTCTCTGATATTGTTAGAGCTGTTAACTCTGTGCTCTAAAGCGGAGGACTGAAAGGAGACTACCGATCTAGCAACTGTAGAGACCTCCAGAGGAGATGGCGAGCCTCTCAGTTCACTGGAGACCACTTTGCCCTGGAACACTGGCAGGCTTAGCAGATCGATCTCCTGAGGGCACTGAGAAGAGATGGACACCTTGTAATGCGGTGTATACCACTCTTCCCCAGAGAGGATCTCGAGCTAGAGGATTGAGATAGGCCTCGCCCGTCTCAGTTTCCCCTTCTCGCAGTCAGGCTGTGATCCATGAGTGCCAACACCACTCAGCCTCGGCTTGAACGGGATCAGTGCCACGAGACAAACACTTTCACTGACAAACACACAACACAGAGTGCTTTTGCTGAATGACAGAAAGCTATCTGCTGGCAGCATTCCATGTGCTTTTATGCTTCCTGGCCAGAGACGTCACCCCCCTATAATGCCCCAACTATTCATTGGGTGATTTTACACACGATTCAAAGCCGCCACGTCTCATCGATGTGGCTCAAGTTCCTGAAAAGGAACCGTTTAACAGTATAACTCCACCATTAAGTATTATATACTGTAGTTCACAGTCTTTGTAACATGTTTCAGCAATGCATTTCTAACATTTATAATGTGTTTACAAACAATTCTCAAAACTTTATACAGTCTTTAAAATTAAAGAGCCACAAAACAGTATTTACTGCTGGGATTTAAAAAAAAAAAAAAAAAAAAGTAAAGAAACTCAACAACTTGAGTAAAAGTACAGATCCATACTATAAAACATTACTCCAGTAAAAGTAAAAGTACTCCTTTTTTTCGATTTTACTTGAGTGAAGGTACAAAAGTACTTGTTTTTTTATGTTCTTAAGTAAAAAAATACTGACATTTTTTATGGTCTACTTAACTTTATGTAGAAAATCTTTTTTCATAATCTTACTGCTCAAAATACCTGGGATTTTTGATGAGCATGATGCAGTAATGTTTAATGTAAAGCTTACACTGCAATGTACCTGAGAGAAAACAGTTTTGAGTGTCTAATTTTCACCAGTAAGAAAAAGGTGTTATTTATGACATGTTAATAAGTTAAAAACATTTGAAGGAAAATATTATATTTTCTTTTTTTTTTCTCAAACCTTGTCTCTGCTGTAAACATTATCTAAAACAGACATTAGACATTTAGACATTATCTAAAAATGACTATAACAGCACCAGCAAGCTTGTTAGCTAACAATCAGCATTAACGTTAGATAACAATATTTAGACCTACTCATTTTCAGTATATGGTTATGAATAAACATTCATATCTGTCTACTCGGCTAGTTGATAAACAATATAAACAGGAGCTAAATGCTAAAACATATAAAGGAGCTAAATGCGTAGCATTTTAATAAAACTGCTAAAAGCAGCAGGGAATATGAACGTTTTTGACACTGATGTTGATGTGTCTGCATTCATTTCAGTGGACTTAAATAGATTACCCTTTACTGCTGTGTAACAAACTGACAACTTTTACCTAAATATGATTTTCAGTTAATGTTAGTAACTCACTTCACGCATCATCAGTCGCGTGCGCCAGTTGATCAGTTCACTGGAGACTCGCTCTGAACGGATCGTTTGAATCAGTGAGCTGTCAAATCAAGAACAGCTGCAATCGGATCGTTCAAATTCGGGAATGAATCGTTTAGCGAGATTTGCGAACCGATTGAACAGGTTCATTAAAAAGAATCAGTTTGTTAAAGAATCGCTTGTCTGTGTTTCACTCGGGGGACGTGATATATAAGTAACGATATGTTTTATGAAATGTAGTGAAGTAAGTAGTACGATCCTTTGCTTAGGAATGTAGTGAATTAAAAGTAAAAGTTGCTAAAAATAAAATTACTCCGGTAAAGTACAGATACTTGAATAATGTACTTAAGTACAGTAATGAAGTACAAATACTTTGTTACTGCCCACCACTGGCCTAAAGTAACCTTATCTTAACTTTAACGCAATGTTGAACAACCTTATGTTTATGTTCAACTACACCACTAATTTATATTACAACACCTGATACACATTTCTTGTAAAATTTGCTTGCTTCAGCCTGTTGAAGACATGGTTTAAGTGCATTTGTGTGCGTGCATCAGAATGGTACCACCTTCACCTCATTTTGAGCCATGAAATACTCTGGATAATAAGCAGGATATTTAACAATATTGAATTCTCTTTCATAAAACAACAAAAAAAAAATGAATTTTTTTATCATTGTAAGTATTTTAAACAAAATAATTATATATAATATGCAAATTATAAAGGACAAGAGAAGAATTCTTACACTAAACACGCACTTAATCCTTAAAATAAACCTAAGCAAACAAGAGATTTGCTTTGGCAAAGGAGGTAATTTACACAAAACACAATGTCTCCCTCCTTACGGACATGGAGCAAGAGAGTGTAAACAGTGTGGTCTTGCATCAGTACCACACTTTTTTGTTGTGACCATTTTATTTTTATCGACCCATTCCAGGTCACATTTACAACTTTACAGTGTTGCCTAATCAGTCATATATCCAGCCACTGCTGAGAAAAGCCCAGAAAACACATCTAAGAGACCAGCATGTCACTCAACATTATAGGGACACAGAGTCAGATCTTTTTGGGAAGGAGGAGGGATGTGGGAGAAAGAAACCACTTTGTGGCCTTTCTAGTTTTTTCCAGTGTGTAACTGTTACATACAGTAGTCTTTGCAAAAGAGGCCAAAGGTTATGCAGATAGCCAGAAGGTATTAATGATCAATGACTGCCATCATCTTTTATACACTATTACAGTTATGATTTGTATAATTTTGTGTCAACTCCATAATATACGCTATAATGAAAGTACAGAAGCTAAAAATAACCTTTTAGCAAAACTGGTCTACAGGTGACATAAAGTATATTACCACACTTGCACACTAGAAATTATAGTCACTGTAGTGTAGAGGTTTTTCAAAAATGTACAAGTGAAAATGACAGCATCATTACTTCTTAACTCTTAAAATAAAGTGTAAACAGTATAATCACATAACAAAATGAGTAATTAGCAGTCTTTGCTTCCCTGCCAATTAATATTTCTCATATTTATGGTAAATGATGAACAGTCAATAGGTTATCAATCTCTTGAATTAAAAAAAACACAACATTTAAATCTGCAGAATTGCAGTATTTAAGTAAACTGGATTAGTTTAACACTTGTATTTAGTTTTGATCTTGTTTTCATTGAGTTTTGGGTTCTTTTTTCCATGGTTGTGGTTTACTCAGACTATTTAATTACTCCTACTGTCGTTTAGTTAATTACCTCAATATTTTCAGTGTATTTAAGCCCCTGGGTTTCTTTAATTAATTTTCTGGTATTGTTAGCATGATGCATGCTGTTTTGTTTGCTTATTGTAAGTGGAATTACCTGTTTTGTCTAGTTTAATAAAGACTTTTTTAAATAAAAAGTATTTTTGGATACTTTTATCATGTTCTTCAGACTTAAGCTGTTGTTAGAAGCTCCAGTTTCTCATAGAAACATTTAAGTGGCAGTCATACTACACTTATTCAGATATGTGATCAATAAAAGACTAATTTATTCAATAGGGTGTTGACTCTTAGCTGAATAAGACGTAAACGTTAAAGCTGCAGGTTTATTATTAACAGTAATATCTGGATGGGCTGGAACTTCAAATTTGGAAGTTCAAATCAGCAGCCATGGGTTTACAGACTGACATCTCGCCAGAGAAGTGGTTTAAGGTCGTTGCGAGCATTTTCATGAGTTGAGCTAACAAATGGCTCTGATGATGTCAAGGGAGGATAAGGGTGAAATAACCTCTCTAGCCTCTTAATGAAGCCCGTTGTAAAATTCTCATTTCAGGTGTACAGAAAAGAGTGCGCATGATGAACAATCATCATTTTCATCAGTCTCCTGTAGACTCCAATAAATAAATAAATATAATCAAAACAATCTTTCCAACACATATAATTTAATTCTAATGGTAAATAATGAAACATAACACTGTATGTAACAAAAGATTGTCAGGCAAACAAAAAGCATCCTTTGAGCTTAAACCCTATGAGAGACCTATAGAACAGAAGGTGCCAGGCCTTACATGGCCTTAGCAAGACCTTAGATGATTGGACTCGTGCAATCAAACTCAAAACTGCTACACTTATTCTGCGACTTCAAATTGTTTTTAGCAGACAACATATTTATATATACAGAACATATTCATTTTACCCTGATCTATTCACAAAATAATTATACAAGAGGGCCTTTAAGATGATATGTAAAGATGTAATTAACAATTAAGTATTATTCTTAACTATGAGATAAGATAATCAGACATGTGTCCAAAGAACAAACTCAATTACAGCTAACAAAACTGCTCTTTAAAAGAAACACATGATTCAGCAGAAGGTTGCATATTTTGCCTATTTTTTTAGAATCATAATAACTGGGGTGACCGTACGTGCCATTTTTCCCAGATACGTTCTGGCCAGGATTTCTATATTGCCTAAAATATCTCGGTTTTGGCTTGGTTTGGTTTTTGTGTGCAGACCGATCAGTGTAATGTATCAACGTATCACAAAGAAAGTTCTTTATGCTTTAAAAACACACATGGTAATGAGAATACCGACTGTGCCATACTTCCCTGTCCACCAGTGTGTATCTAGCGAGCACATAACAAAGAGAGGACTTAGTACCCTGGAGTAGATGCCAAGTCCAGGGTATAGAAGCAGACAAATGTGTGCTGACAGGATTAGCCCACTGTATGTCCTACAGGGCCATGCCCAAAGAGAACCATCCTCCTTGTTGAGTGCTCTCGACCACCCACCTACTGAAAGTCTGCTTGGTCACTGGAAATAATTTCTTAGGACCTGCCTTACACCACAGGGCAGCTCTGTGTGCGTAAGCATCCATTTCTCATACTGGACAGAGCAGTTTAGACTTTTCTTGGCCTGCTTCGGGGAAGGGAGGAGGACATAAAGCTTGTATTACTGTGGGCCCTGGCGTAGAAAAGGACACTTTAGGGACATACCCAGGCCTCAGGTAAAGCAATCCCTTAACCATGCCTGGGGCAAACTCCAGGTATGAAGCTGAAAGTGCCTGAAGATCCCCAATCCTCTTAAGAGAGGAAATAGTGAGGAGAAGGCTCAAGACTAAGGAACTTCTCTGGAACCTTCTCTATGGGTTTGAAGAGGGCATTGCACAAGCCCTCCAAACCCACAGCCAGGTACCATAAAGGCACCTTAGCGCACTGTGAAAATGAGAGAAAAGTGGATGTCTTCCCAGTGATCACCCAGAATGGTTGGGTGAGCGGGCTATGGCTGCCACATATACCTTCAAAGTTGTGGGAGATAACCTTGCTGAGAAAATATCCTGCAAAAACTCAAAAACTGTACCAACTGGGTACAGTTTCACTACAGGTTGTACTGTTTTCTCGTTGTGGGAGCTCTGGACTGGAGTATGGTCTCAAACCCAATTGAGTCTGCTCCCTAAATGAGTTGTCCAGAGATGTAAACTGCTCTGAGAAAGAGGAGTTTTCGCTGAGCCCACAGGAGGATCTGGTGTGCCAGCCTGTATAGGTAGCGTGAGGAAGTATGGATACGTGAAAGTATGTGATCATCAACATATAAAATAGCTGTGCATATCAAAAACCCAAAATGGGCTCAGGTGCAGGACAACAAACAATACCAGAAGACACCACAGGTGAAACTGAAATTACAGCTCTAAAAAGTTTATTTACAAAAATGTGCAATGTTTAAAACTGTATGGTCAAAATGTTGTGCTGTTTGTAAATAAATTTTGGGAGCTGTAATTTTTACATGTTTACATTTTAGAAATTTGAAAGTATAAAAACCAACCAGGTTTTAGAAAATAACACAATATCCCATTGATTTTCTCACATGTGTAATACATTTTAAGTGAATGTGAAGTAAGCTCTTCTACAGAGTTGGACACCCTACATGCTCAAACTACTTACTAATCTGAATATTTTGCTTACTCATATTTAATAACTCCAGTTCAGAACTTTTACTATAATTTTTTATTTGATTATGTCATGGATTCCTTCACTGAACACAGAACTGATTCATTTAATTTAAATAACATTTAAGTCACCCTTTATAAACCCCAAAACACATTTTTTCACCCTTCAAATGAAAGTAGTTTTAATTTTGGGGTTCAAATTCAATGTGGATTTGCATTTACAGCGATCAATTAAAGTGTGTTTTGGTTTCTATATGCCAAGTTTTTCCTTCCTGTAAGCTACAATGTTAATGGGGTCATATGATGCAATTCTAAAAATCATTCTTTGGTGTAACAGAATATGTTTTTTTTAATGTTTAATATTAATGTAACTCCTCTATGCCCAGCCTCTCTCAATGCATTGCTTTCCACAAAGGCCCTTCATCCCACAAGGACAGTCTGCTCTGATCGACCAGTTGACCCAGTGCACTGTGATAGGCCATACACATGGCGGGAAATGTAAAAAGTTACTGTGGTTACTGAATCCACGCCTTCTTTCTTTGAGCAACCATTATGCATCTTGACGTAGACATGTGGGGGCATGTTTTAATGAGGCATTTTAGACCGGTCTGGATCAGCCTTCTCTTTTGAACTTTGTAACTCTGCAGATCTTATATGGAAAAGGAAAAATAAAAATCTTATAATATAACCCCTTTAACAGAACAAAGATAGGAACGTTCATAGGTTTGTACAATGCACAAGAGCATTTATGGAATCAGTGGCTTAAAATGAGTAATTCCAATTAAATATTAGTAAGTGCTCATAAAGGTGTGTGTGAGATTACTCAAACCTGTGATGTCAGTGGTAAAGTCTGTGTGGGAGCTGTTGGGGGTGCTGGAGCTCTGCGTTTCTTTAATTCCACTTTTGGGGACATCTTGGAGATGTTCATCACAGACTGAGACTGACCCAGAGTGCTAGGACGGGTCTCCACACATGGACCGCTTGTCACCAACATACCCTGATCAAAAAACAAATAGAGGCACTTTAGAACATATGCATATACACATTTAAGAACAAGCTCAAAAGGCATATGTAAAAGAGTGTTTGTATATTCACATTTATTAGCCAGAAGTGTATGAAGTAGGGAAATTAGAGACCAAACCAGTGCAAATGTAAAGATTTCCAGATATAGAAGGTGAATTTTGAATTTTACAGAGAATTAAGGTATTGCTATATACGCATTCGATTTTAAATAGGATAGAACAGAAAGAATTGAACAGAATTTAAGCTTTTATTTTTAATTCAAAGGAAAATTATTTTTATAAACTTTTCCCAAGAAGTGGCACCCTTTATAGTATTTGCTATTCTCCATTCATTAGAATATCATACTCCTAAAACATTTTATGTATGTGTAACAGTAATTCTACAGCGTAAAAAAAAGATCTTGAAAACAGCTTCTTAGGGGAGGAAGGTAAGGCAGAAAGTGACTGCTAGTTCAGAGCTCCAAGACGATGCCATTTAAAGGGCAGCAGGTTTAACAGGGGACAGCAAATCAATAACATTTCGGCTGGAAATGTCACGACCTGCTCCAGGAGAGTAGAGAGTTCTAAGGGCTTTACCCCGGCCATGACCCCACGTTTACACGCCATAAAACAGCTGCCCTGAGCAGACGTTAAACAGGGTGGGACTAAAGACAAAAACTAAACTACAACAATAGATAGACAACAGATATCTTCTGATTCTCCTGCAATTCAAATCTATGAGCTTAGGGATGTCTTTAAAAAATTAAACTTGTGGCAAATTTATAAATATCTACAAGAGTTACCACAATGTGTAGTTAAACTGTAATTATTGAGCAGCAAAACTGATTGAGGGAAGGTGAAGAGAAAGAAAATAAAAAAATTGCGACATTAGAACAACATGCATGCATGCATGGATAATCCAGTTACCTTCCATGTTCCCTGTGTTTTATACAACATTCATTAGCAAGATTCAGAGGTACTAATACTATATTGATTTCTCAACAAAAATTAGGTTTTACAAATTAAGAATTTCTGGAATCAAATATGTAGACACCTGACATTAAAAGTGTATTTTTGTGTAATTTTGTTAGATGTTGAAATACATTCTCCTACTTTATTACATTGTGGGACAAAAGCTGCGTTCTTAATCTCCTGAAATATTGTTGACTAGATGGCACAGATACTTTCTGAACTGATCTGAACTATAATAATAGCTATAATATGGCATAGATCAGTGGTTCCCAAACATGTTCCTGGAGGCCCCCCAACACTGCTTGTTTTCCATGTTTCCTTAATCAAACACACCTGATTCAGATCATCAGCTCATTAGTATAGACTACCAAGACCTAAAATGGGTGTGACAAACAAAGGAGAGATGTAAAACGTGCAGTGTTAGGGGGCCTCCAGGAACGTGGTTGGGAACCACTGGCATAGATAATATGGCCACTATTTTGCGGTTTAATACTGTAAAGCCGCCCTGACAGTCTATTGTATAAAGTGCACTAGAAATAAAGGTCTTGACATGACTTGCTGAACTCAAAAACAATTTCCTTTCCAGATTAATTGAATTGAGGTTGATAATAGAATGAAGAAATGTCATTTCAAAGAATGTCATAACCCTATTGCAAACATGTTTTTTGATGCACTATTTAATTTTCAGAAGCAAATTTGACCATTACTACACTTTTTTGGTTGTATTTTATATAATATTATTAAATCTAGCTCCTATTACATTATCAAATTTAGATTTTATTGTTGCTGTTGTTTTTTTTTTTTTACGTAAAAATACTGCAGACAAATTAAGAGAAATACATAAGATCAGTTGAGTTAATCATGACACAAATTCAAAACTAAATATAGCTTAAAGTAGCAATTAAGGGCAATTTTGCCAACTATGTCGAAATCGGTATATATGTTCTCGGCATGACCCAAAGCGTATATTTAGGTAAAAAAAAAATCCATAAAATTAACGGTAAACAAAACATTGCCATTTTACGGTTTTATGTTAAGTTAAATACAGTAGTTTCTGATAATAAACCGTAATAACTGATATGTTAACATACAAACATATTAAAGTAGTGATATCTATTTTGTACCTTTGAAATACACTGATAAGCACCAAAAGCAGGTGGTGATGAGAAAGTCACATGATGAACCAAAGCCCATCACAAGCAGCTTTTAAATAATAACATACATAGAAGGTGCTCAATGTCATTCACACAAGCACTAAACACCATCATGGTAAAAATTATTAAACTGAAATGTGCAATAAACATTAATTTAACAACATAAAAAAAAAAAAAAAAAAAAAAAAAAAAAAAAAAAAAAAAAAAAAAAAACCTAAGACGAAGCAGTTAAGAAAAAATACCCATCAAATTCAAACAAAATTTAAAATGCAAATTCTGGGAATGTCAGTTTACAGTGTTTCCTTGTAAATTTTACAGGAATTTACTTTTAACCATGTAACAGGTTTTTAACATAGCATTTTCACAGTTTTTTTTACCGTTAAAGTCACATTTTTTACAGTGCAGGTTTATTGCAATAGGCCAATAGGCCAACTTAATCAAAGAGTTTTTTTGTACATTTTTTGATTATAACTTTGGATCAAAAGGTGGTGTTGCCCTGAAATGTTTTAAGGACCAGATATTTGTAAAATAAAGAAATTTATGAACAAATTCAAAACAGCCCAAAATTACTCACATGAAAAAGCTAGGTACAGTTTGACTCGGCATGCTGCACCAAATCTAAACAGACACTGTTTTTGGTGTTTTTCCCCCCTATTTTCTAAACACTATGTGCTTCTGCGCCTAACTTATACAGGGGGCCTCAAGTCATGGTCATTATAACACACCAAGTTTGGTCTCAATACATTAAACCATAACTTACATCCACTTTTGCATGTTCCACATCAAATTTGTTTATGCGTTATTTGAAAACGGTCTGACTAATCGACCTGAATTCCATAACGCTTGAAAAGTAGCTTTTTGAGAAAATTTAAAACTATCAGAAAATGACCTCATCAAATCAGTGCAATCAAATCATCTTGAGTAAAGGAATCATTTTATTTTCTCATAATTCTTTATCTGAATTTCACAAACTTGATCTTCTGGTGAAATAATATACTTCTCTTAAGTGATGTATGCCACAGTTTTCCAATCACTAGTGTTCGTCTGCATCTACAGCAGTCAGTGCCAACATTTCAAAATCAAACCTACTTCTGTTGTTGTTGCTGCTTCCATTTCATTGTGACTTAATAATAAATAAGTAAAAATAAGTTTCTAATAACTAAATAAGTAAGCCATTCATCAAACAATTTTAGACTGGAAGGGATGGTAAAAAATGTCTGGGAAATCCGCAAAACAAAAATATGATATTTTTTTTCAAATATAAATTTGTGGTCACTTATGTCACACAAATTACACACTTCACCTTAACAAGCAAAATCTGAGAAGCAAGAATATGCATTTACATAAATGCATATTTGTGTAAATTCCACACAGAAGTGAGGAAAAGACAGAGCAGCTGTTCCTTTAAGAGAGAGCAGAGAAATCTGACAGAACACCGGCAGGAACAACACCAGAGCTTCCAGAACCTTGCATGAGTGTTTGAGAGAGAGCTTAGCTGTCGAACGAGAGAAAGAGAGAAAGTATGCAGTCTTGCAGCTTGATTTGAGAAGAAAGCAGAGTAAAGAACAGACAAATGATCCAAACTAGACATAAAATCTTAGAAACACAAACAAACACACTGACACCTGGAAGAGCACTAAGACAAAATAATCACAGCTCTCCTATCACAGCCACTGTTGTGATCACTCTAATTAGACTACCCAACCTCACTGCAAAAGTTCAGCCTTTTTCTCTCACCCCTCTCTGCCCTTAGAACGGAATGTTCAAAGTGGGAATGGCTATTAGCAGGTTGCATAATCGGAAATCAGTTACTGAGACGTGTTGAAAATGGCTCTTGGCTCTCTTTGTGATGATGATATTGTAAATAGCGTGCACCTGAACTTGTGTAATTACAGGCAAAGAGAGCAGGGAAGAGCCCTTCGTTAAAAGGCTGTCTGGCAGGCCGATCGGAGACAGGAAGAAAATAACTATAATAAATTAAATAAAGTCTATAATAAATTATGGACAACCCAGTTGTTCAGCACATGTGTCTGAGTGTCTTCAAGAACATGTGCTTCTCTGAAAGGAGGAAGAAGATAAACAGAGCAATGTGGGTGCAGAAATAAAGATCTGTGAAGGATCAAGTGTGTGTAAGAGTGCAGATACTTAACCATATAAAAATTTGCACCCAGAAGAAAGCTATAAATTTAATATGACATTTGGAATGGAATTGACTTTGGAATTCTTGACTCTGATTCGATAACACCCGGCCTGTTGTGATAATATACATTATCATACATTAAACTATACATTTACTAGGAACAGATTTTCTTTGCGCAAATCAATATTTAATGTACAGTCATTTAATTATGCCATCCCGGTACTGCAGACTCGCTCGTCTTTAATACAAATGCAGCTGCTGCCATTTTGTGACGACTGTTTTGTACACTGCAAATTATAACAAACATATATAACTAACAGGTAGATTTGACAGTTTAATCTCAATCAATATCTCTTGTCCTAACAATTAGTTATGTGGTAAAAATGCTGAGTAAAAAGTAACATGACTGGACAGTATCCATTAATTGTCAGTCTAGTTTGAACTTGCCACTTACTAGCAACTGCTTTCTTCACAAAAGCTTTGCATTCAAATTAGTGCTGGGCAACGATTAATCGCATGTGTGTACATAATATAATATATGCATTTAGTATGCATTTAAGAAAAAATGTATGTTTATATATTTATATATTATATTTTTATATATAATACATGTATGTTTCAACTCCTAATATTTTGTCTAATTATGAGGCAAGTATAATGCATATTCATTCAGTTGTTATCACAAAATAAACCCCCTTGCATGAGGGTACTGATCACCCTGTTGGGGGTTAACGACTGGATGTACATTATTCCACACTTCCAGAAATTTTGTGAATTAAGGTTAGGTTATTATTTATAACTCGCAGTATATAAAATAGTAGTATATGGAATACCCCTATAGATAACTAAGTTACTAACTTGCATTAGTGGTAAAATAAAAGATCAGGTCAAGTATCAGCACCATATAAGGAAACAAATACGGTTGAGCTTCTAAAGGTCATTTTTTGCCTAAGTTATTACTGACACCTAGAGGTGAAACCTGGAAACAAATGCATTTGTGTGGATTTTCTGTTAAACTTTCAATAGTTGTTTTAAGTCATTCTTTACTCTTTTTATACTTTTTTATAGAATATTAAAAACACAAATTATATTATTATATATTAATATCATTAATGAAAAACCTTTTATTATTATTATAATTATTTATTATTTTATTAAACCTTAAACATACTATATTATTTATTGATTTATTGCAAAAAGTCACATTTATTCCGGACCAGAAGTTAAGGTGCACAACTATTCTTTTTTATATACTTAAAAGAAGAGATTTCTCATTGACAAAATAAATGAATCACAAAAGAGTATGGTGCTATTTGGCACAGACATTTTGAAAAGAACAAAAAATTAGAAGAATACTGTAGACAGTATAATTGTCTTAAAGACTGAAAACTGAGACAGACGGAAATATGGGAGTGTATTAGTAAGAGAGTTACATGGGTTAGTACTTACATTAATGTTAGTGTCTGTATTGTCAACAACACTATCATCATCAAGACTGTCCATGTCCTCAGAGGACTGATCTTCAGTCTGAAATGGGAATGTAACACTAGCATGGCAGGCAGACTCATAATATCAATGAAAACCATGCAATGCAGGGTGTAAGCACTACAATATCAACAAAATGTTTCATTTTTACTGTTATTTTCTCGATCATTAGTTTCCATAGCATATCATGGGTTTAGGTGTTTGGTGCTCTATATGGACATGCAGCATTCTAAAATAGAGCACTGTAGTTTTAAATCTGCATAAATTTCTTTGTTTAGTCAAGTTTGTAACCAGGTTGTTTTGGGTCACCTTTGACTTCCATAGTACTATCTATTCCTACTATGGAAGTCAATGATGACCCAGCCTGGTTTCTTCAAAATATCTTCCTAGAACAAAGAAATTCATAAAGATTTGGAACTACTCAAGAGTGAGTAAATGATGACAGAATTTTCATTTTTGGGTGAACTATTCCTTTAAGGTTCAAACTAGTGCTGCACGATTAATCATATCGCAATTGCGATGTCAGCCTATGTGATTACATTACAGCAAATGTTGCGATTATATTAAATAAACAAATGCATTTGTGGACATAACAAGATTTTCATTCTTGCGTTCACACCAGACGTAAATGAAGCGTTGAGTGCGAGTGATTTACATGTTAAGTCAATGTAAAGCACACATGCACACACTAAGTCCTTACACAATCTAACATGTGTTTAAAATTGAAGTGGAAATTAGCTGCTGGGTGTCCGGCCAGAGGAGAACTGGATCCAACTAAGCCTGGTTCTCCTAAGGTTTTTTCCCCCATTCCCTCATGAATGGGGTTTTGGTTCCTTGCCGCTGATGCCTCTGCCTTGCTTAGTTGGAGACACCTTTTTTCCAGTGATTATCGTTGTTTTGATTAGACTGTCTCTGCATTTGATAAATAAAGTTTAATCTTGTCATTATACATTACCATTACTCTATTTTCCTACGTTATAATGTAAATATGTTACGGTTTAATTAATTTCACTTAATTTTGTACAATTTAGTTAATTTCATTTAATTAATTTAACTTAATTTTGTACAATTTAGTTTTAATTTGAAAACATTGTTCATTTCTAGTTGTTGCTAGATTGCACGGTATACTGTATCTCGGTTGAGAAATACAGCATTCAGCAAGTTCAGCATTATTAGTGCGCATTTTCCTTGATAACAAGCAAGTTGAGTCATACCACTTGTTTATCGTATCGCAATCACAAATCGCAATTTTGACCTTTATAATCGCAATGTGACATTTTTCCCAAATCGTGCAGACCTAGTTCAAACAGTCGAAACACATTAATGAACACTTGTGTGTGTTCATTCATGCACACGTGTCTGTTCTACCTTTGATTTCCTGCGATTAAACTTGAGAAAGCCCAGCAGACTCTTTTTCTCTGATCCACTTAGACTGTAGGAGTGAAGAGATTCAGCTGTAAGAGAAACATATTTGTTTAGCATCACAAACACGCAGCAGCAACTATTATAAGTTAGAACTGAGTCAAGCAATGTTACTGTAGTTTTAGTGATTCATTATGAGCTGACTAATGAGAACAACGGAGTACAGAAGATAAAAGATTAAGCATACGCATTTTAGTGCTTGCACACGAGCAAAACAGTAGCGTTAATGTTTTTTTGTTTGTTTAGGATTTAGACTTTGTCTCTATAAATGACGTCACACCAATTTCACAAAAATCAAGATCAATCTATAATTTTACATACACCACCATTTTAAAACCTTTGTGGTAAGATTTAAGTGTAACAAATAATTTCTCTGTAAAACAAATGATGCTAAATACATCATTTGATATATTCAAACAAAAAGTTAATTTAAAATGTAATACTATTTCACAATAGTACTGTTTTACAGTAATTAAAAAAAAATAAATGCAGCCTTGTTGAGCATAAGACATTTTAACAATAAAACAAAAGCTACAAATACCAAATTTTAATGTTAGTATATAGCCAAAAATAAATAGAACACAAAAAGCAGTACAACATTCAGACAATAGATGGCGCTACACTCCCACAAAGATCCAAAGCCTCTAAGTCAACGAAATTAGATGGAAAAACACTAAAGCCTCTACAAAACATAAAAAAGAATTACCAGGAGAAGTTTCTATGAACACAAATGCATTGAGAATGAAAGCATCACAGTAACAATAAACATGAAAGATAAATATATAAACATAGGCGCTGCATGTCTTGTTCAATTTCTACTAACCAAGCCATCTCAAGTCAAAAAAGCTCCAGCATGTTTTATGACAGGAAGCAGACTCTTAGCACATTGAAGACAGTTTAACTACACATACTGTAAAGCCACTGTTAAAACTATTCAGCCAAAGTCATGCACATGGCATCGGTACCTGAGTAGTTCAGGGCAGGTGTCGAAGCCATTTTAGGCTGGAGAACTGGAAACAATCAAACCAGTATAACATTTGAAGGCAAATAAAACTGAATGGAAGTCACATTTGGCTAAACAGTGCAGGACAGTGAAATGTTATAGGCTTAGTGCCTTCTGTGTTTGTGTATACATTATGTAATAACACCTCTGGCTAAACAAAGATACCAGAAGTGGATACATCTAAGAGTCTGTCTGAACAGGAAGTGTTGGACCTGCCAATAAAAGATCTTAAATCAAATGTAATCTGAACTTGTGGTTTCTCAGCTGTTCTTTACATAAGGCAATATGAAACAACATTTACAGACACTGCAAACTCAGAAGACGCTGTTGGACATAAAATTGCTTCCTGCCAGGCCACTAAAACTTAACTGTGGCAAATCTCATATTGTGAACTTTATATACATCAGTGATTCCTGGGGAAAGAACAACTGTATCACAATTTCAACAATGTTATTAAGGAGCACAATCATTTTTAACTGTGGTCTCCTGACATTTTAATCCCATACCTAGTGTTTGATCCAGGACATAGAGTTCCCTGATACCCAGCTCGCTCAGGCACTTTTCCAAGTCCAGCTGTTGGTGGCTGATATTGTCTTTGAACAGCAAGACATGGGCCGGGTCAAACTCACACTTCTGACAAATCACGGGCAGCAGGGTATGCAAGGGGACCAGTGGATTTACACGAACCACAGCCTTCTGACTGCGGTGATAGTTCACTACCAAACGCACCGTTTTCTATGTGATCAAAGAAAAAGAAACATATGCGAAGAATGAGAGAGCTTATCTCATGTTATCTTATATTATATTATCTCACCAAAAAAACTGCATGACTTTCTTTTTAGTGAAATATTTTTCACTAGCTATTGGGTTTATAATATAAAATAACAACAAAAAGATTTGCTTCGAAAAGAATATTAAAGAAGTTAAATACAACTAGCTTCATGCTGTCACTTGCCCTAGTAATTAAAATGAACTGTCATTTCTTTCTTTTTTTTTTCTTCTTTTTTTTAAAGTAAACTGAAACTGATTCTTCCGAAAACTGGAGGCAGTCAGCTACGTTGTATTTTTTTTAAATGGAGGAAAAAATTAAAATCAAGAGTAAACCGACCAGAGGGTACCTAACATTCAAATGCTCTCTTCCTGTACATGACAGCAGTGCAGCAAACTCACTACTTTGTGGCTATTATCATATGCATGATCAAGATAAGATAAGATGCAACACAGATCTCTGAAGTTTCATATGAGAAGTGGGCAAAATTAGACTTTATATGCATGCTGCAGTGTCTTGTAGAGGAAGTATCACACCAACCACAATACATTGCTTAAAGAAAAGCTTCTTCTGAGAACAGAACTTTACATTACATCGAACACCAATAAATCACATTATCTGAATCAGTTACTCATACACATATAGCTTCTGAAACGTTCAAATAACTCTTTATTTAGGCAGTTAAATGTAATCCTAGCTATATAACAGTAAATAACCCACTGTCAAAATAGGCACAGAAGACATTTAATGCATTCCGTTTCCTGTATATTACTGTGCAGAGACAAGGGCACACCAGAAAAGACTGAAGTGTCACAAAGTGGTACACAACACTTCTTCAGCTTTGTTCCACATTTTAGATAAAGTGTAATCAAACTTGAAGAAAAACTGTTATTCCACTTTCACACAGTCTCAGACTTACATGAACATGAAACAACATTTACAGACACTGGACACTCAGAAGACGCTGTTAAAAAAAAAAAAAAACCTTGAACCTATTTACTATCTTTGTGTTTCCTCAGAAGGCAGAAATGGTAATACAGGTTTTATCATTTGCTATAAAATTCTCTAGACATATATAGAGATACAATATCTAAAAAATTAATAAACAAGCTCTGTAGGAGGCTGAATGACTAGAATAGCTGGTATTCAGATATTGTTTAGACATATCACCTCTCTTCTAGTCTATATATATATATATATATATTTTTTTTTTTTTTTTTTTAACAGAATTCTCACTTGGTCAGATAACCAAAAGGTTGACCATCCTGATCTCTACTCTAGTCAAACATTTCTAAGTTGTGGTCTGTTATCCTCACTAACACTAAAAATAATGTGTTACCCTATTTCTTCATGTATACATACTTAAGTGTTGTGTGCTTTCAGCTGCACAGTGACAGATTGTACTGTTGTTCTAGCAGAATCTGAGGTCAGAGCCTCTAACTCAGCCCAGAGGTCAGACACGTGGTAGTGGTGCAAGAGAGGGGCCTGGAAGCCAGGCTGAAGAAGAAATAATGCATGGTAACTAAAGGTAAGGCTCTCATCAAATATTAAAACATGAGAGGGAGGAGAAAAGGACACTCGAGCTCAAACACTTTTTATGATCATTTCGACCCTCCAGATGCATTTAGTCAGAAAAAGATGTTATCGTTTAAATACATCAATATTAGCCAAACAATATATAAACATGAGTAGCTGATAAGTAGCATGGACATGATATATACTAAATCATTGTCTTTATATTTTGCGCTATTTTCCTTTTTTAAATATTTTAAGTATTTGCCAATTTAAAAAAGGTAATAAAAATGCATGCATAATAACTACAGAATAATTATTAAAAGTTAAAAACTTTTTTAGATTAAATAGATCATGTGTCACTAAGTCTCTCGTTTCTAGGACTTGGGGTCTTTTTAACCCTAAAACTTCTGCAGTGAAGATAACACTTGCTCATACAATGAGAGCGTTCAATATGGCTGATGCAGTTAAACAAGAAGTAGACTTTAGCTTGACATGTGCACTCTGTTCATGTGCTGACCTTCAAAGCAAATTGTTTACTATATGATGTCTGTCAACAATTGTCTTGCCAGTTGTAGTGTACCCAGTTTCATCAAAGTTGCTGCTGCCTAGAATTTAAAGCCCTTTAAAAAGTCAGCGATACCACCATGAGGCATGAGGTCAAAAACCTTCATAACACAGAGTTTCGGAAACTTACCTCTGGCACTTTGGGTGGAGGTTTCCTGATCACCTTGTCCTCCAGCACTCGTTCTTTGATCAGGGCGCAAGAGACGTCCAGGGCGCCCAGCAAGGCGTTGGGCTTAAAAATGACGGGCTGAGCATCGGGTGACAGCAGCTCCAGAGTATGATATGATGGATTCAGATGATACTGACTGCACAGATCCACCAACAGATCCATCAGAGCTTTTCTGAAGAGACAAGAGGAGACATAAGGACAGAGAAAGATAGAGTTACTTGACGGTTTAGACTTGTAATTACATCATGTGATGCAGACAGGACTGTGATAGGGAGATAGAGAGGGAGAGGGAGTCAGCTTGAATTACAGGTGTTACGTAAAGCAGCAAATTGCTACATGAATGCTGGTCTTAAATGCTTGGCTTCACTGACCAATTGTCTGTAATTCAACCTCCATCTACCAAAAATTGTTTAGAAGTAAGAGGGTTAAGAGGGTTTTCAAACACTGCTGAAAGACATTTGAATAAAAGTGTTTGTTGAAATTACACATCGTGGCTACTATCTAGTCGCAGAAAAGAATAAATAAATCAAGAGGTAAATCTGATACTCAATTTTCAGATCAAATGTCATTCACTGATAAAAAACAATGATTTCTCAGTCTTCCTCTACTCAAACTGTACCTAAATTAAATACAAAGTCCAATATGTTTATATTGACTATGTTGCTAATGTGCTGAACGATTCATCTAAATACAAACGTCTATTCTTCTGACACTTCCTCATCACCATGGAAATATGTTATATTATCCATTCTACAAACATTACTTTCTTTAGTCTTATACAGTAGTTCCATATAAAAGGTTAATGATGTCCTAAATTCATACAAATGCGTATATTTCAGTATTTTTATATATAAATGTATAAATTTCAGTAGCAATTAAATAATAAAAATTGTCATAAGGAGCCCAATTATGATACTGTGGTCCTTTCATATACAATAATAAATGTATATGTATTTTAGAACTGAAAAAAAAGGAAAAAAGAGCCACAAAAAATGTCATTCTGCAATAACAGACACTGAAAACCCAGCAGAATGTGTTATTTTAAAGGGTTTTGAAACCGCTGTCTTTTAGGAACACACCCTGTTTTTCTCACTTTTTAACTAGTTTCTTGTTTTTGTTCATGTCTTTCAAGAATGGATGTAAATGCAAGCCAAACTCTTACTATATTTGACTAAATCAAGTCAAGGGTCAAACCTCCACAAACACATGCTGGAGAGATTCACGTGAACATTTTAATGATCTGAACACATTTAGGCCCAATCCCAATTCTACCCCATACCCCTACACTTTCCCCTACCCCTCAGTGTGGCACGTTCACATGTCTTAATTCTCTTTTTGTTAGGGTAGGGGGAAAGGGAAGGGCTAGATAGCCCCAAAAACAAAGATTTAGATAGCACTTTACTGTGTATTGCCATACACCCAAGGCGCTTTACAATCACGTGGGGGGGGTCTCTCCTTAACCACCACTATTGTGCAGCATTCACTTGGATGATGCGACGGCTGCCACAGGACAACTGCGCTCACCACACACCAGCTACAGCTGGAGAGGAGAGAGAGAGAGATACAGCCAATCAATGGATGGAGATTATTGGGAGGCCATGATAGACAAGGGGGAATTTGGACGTCTAAGATTAATCTAGGCCAACAGAATTGTTGACGTATAAAAGCACAGGTTCCTCTAACCCCAGGATGCGCTGTTAACTTCGAGGTGTGAGCCCAGTGTAAAACGGCTTGGCGTAAAGTTCTAGGTACAAATAGGCGGTTAAAGGGGCAAGCGGAGGGTACGGAGACAGCAAAAGTGCCCTCCTAACTCGTTGTTCGATCCCCCAGACCACAGCTCCTACTATGCAACCGTTAGGCGGAATGGTGTTGTACGAGGAGCTGTCCTCAGAAGAACCGAACTGAAGAGATAACACATCAGGTTTGACGTTCTTATGGCCAAAATGGTAGGAGATGTTGAAATCAAAACGCCCAAAGAATAAAGCCCAGCGAGCCTGTCGGGCATTGAGACGTTTAGCTGATTTTAAATAGGTCAAATTACGATGATCTGTCCAAACGATAAAAGGATGGCTGGCACCCTAGAGCCAGTGACGCCATTCACCTAGCGCAAGGTGCACTCCCAGAAGCTTGAGGTTACCAACGTCATAATTATGCTCAGCGGGCGATAAACGGTGAGAAAAAACGTGCAGGGGTGAACTAGTCCGTCAATAGGGTAACGTTGTGAAAGGATGGCCTCTACACCCACCTCAGAAGCATCCACCTCTACTACGAAAGGTCTGGACGGATCTGGGGTGGAAAGGATAGGTGCAGAGGTGAACAGCTTCTTAAGCCGCTCGAAAGAGTCTTCTGCCGCTTTGGACCAGATGAAACTCACCTTAGTAGACGTAAGCGCGGTGAGCAGAGCCGTGACTTGACTAAAATTACAAATAAAACATCTGTAAAAATGAGCAAAGCCCAGAAATAGCTGAAGGGCTAATCAGGAGTTGGGAACAGGCCATTCAATAACCGCGCAATAACCTTTGTGGGATCCATACTGATCCAGAAATGATCAATCCCAAAAAGGAAACAGACTCGACGTGAAAGGCGCACTTCTCAGCTTTGACGAATAAACGGTTCTCTAATAATCTTTGAAGCATCCGACGAACGTGCTGGACATGTTCTGGAAAAGAATTTGAAAAAATCAGGATATCGCCAAGATATACAAAGACAAAGATATTTAGCATGTCACGAAGGACATCATTGACTAGGGCTTGAAAAACAGCCGGAGCGTTGACCAGACAGAACAAAAGTACACAATATTCAAAATGACCGAGGGGGGGTGTTAAAAGCGGTCTTCCATTCGTCCCCCTCCTTTATGCGCACTGAATTATAAGCATTACGTAAGTCCAGTTTAGAGAAAATCTTTGCGCCCTTCAAAGACTTCGAAGGCAGATGAACAGGCAGGCAGATGAATATACAGGGACGCAGAGATCCGTCCTTCTTCTTAATGAAGAAAAACCCAGCGCCCACGGGCAAAGTAAACAGAAAGATAGTACCATCGGCAAGCACCTCGGAGAAATATGTCTCCAGTGCCTGGCGTTCGGGAGTCGACAGGGAATATAACCGACCGCGTGGGGGCGTACTACCGGGTACCAAATCGATGGCCAATCTTTCACCGTTAAAGGCATACAAATCAAAAGGCTTATCTAGACCAAGTAAAGAGACTTTATGCTGTTGGGCCCATTTGAAATCAAGAAAGTTCTCCTGGGCCCCAGAGTCAATCAGACCTTGACATGAATGAACAGTACCTGGTGGTACCAAGGTGGTTCTGCCCTCTAGTCGTGGAGATGGGGTAGTGCTCGCCAGTACTCTCCCGCCTACTGGCGAGCGCTGGCTTTTACCGGGCAACCAGCCACACGATGGGCCTTAGCCCCGCAGTACATACAAAGGACTCCATGGATACGACGCTGACGGTTGAAATCTGAAAACGTCCAAGCTGCATGGGCTCATCCGAATGAGAAGCGGATGAAGGAGATGAGAGCCGCGAAGTCTCCTCCTCGGGGTGAGAGAGACGCGCTCGACAGGGACAATCAAAAGAGCGGTCCAGGCGGCTTGCCAGCTCGATGAGATCCTCCAAGCACCCCATGGGGTCAAAATTATCACTGTGAGCAAAAATCCCAGAATGACATGGAGGGAACTAGTGAATGACCTGCAGCGAGCTGGGACCAAAGTAACAAAGGCTATCATCAGTAACACACTGCGACACTCAGGGACTCAAATCCTGCAGTGCCAGACGTGTCCCCCTGCTTAAGCCAGTACATGTCCACGCCCGCCTGAAGAGCATTTGGATAATCCAGAAGAGGATTGGGAGAATGTCATATCGTCAGATGAAACCAAATTAGAATTTTTTGGTAAAAACTGAACTTGTCATGTTTGGAGGAGAAAGAATGCTGAGTTGCAATAAAAAATTAAAAAAAACACCATACCTACTGTGAAGCATGGGAGTGGAAACATTATGCTTTGGGGCTGTTTTTCTGCACAGGGACTAGGGCGACTGATCCTTGAAAACGATAAAATGAATGGGGACATGATTTTGAGTGAAAACCTCCTTCCATCAGTAAGGGCTTTGAAGATGAAATGTGGCTGGGTCTTTCAGCATGACAATGATCCCAAACACAATGCCGGGCAATGAAGGAGTGGCTTCATAAGAAGCATTTCAAGGTCCTGGAGTGGCCTAGCCAGTCTTCAGATCTCAACCCCATAGAAAATCTTTGGAGGGAGTTGAAGGCCTGTGTTGCCCAGCGACTGCCCCAAAACATTACTGCTCTAGAGGAGATCTGCATGGAGGAATGGGCCAAAATACCAGCAACACTGTGTGAAAACCTTGTGAAGACTTACAAAAATCGTTTGACCTCTGTCATTGCCAACAAAGGGTAAATAACAAAGTATTGAGATTAAATTTTGTTATTGACCAAATACCTATTTTCCACCATAATTAGCAAAAAAGTTATTTAAAAATCCTACAAAAATTACAGGCCTCATCTCTCATCTTTTTAAGTGGAAGAACTTGCACAATTGGTGGCTGATTAGATACTTTTTTGCCCACTGTATATATATATATTTATATATATAAACATTTACACTATATAAACACTGCTACCCGGGCGCCTTAGCAATGGCTGCCCACTGCTCCGGGTGTGTGTTTATGGTGTGTGTGCATGGTTATTCACTTCTCACTGCTGTGTGTGTGCACTTGGATGCGTTAAATGTAGACATGTTTTGAGGCTGAAAGCTTGTATGCGAGGGGGTGTGATTGGCCATTAATATTCAGTGATTCCCACCCGAAGAGACAAAGACCCCTCCCCTAATTAATGTGACAGTGGCAGGTAATGCAGGTAACAATGAATGTGAGGAGAAGTGAAAAAACTGTTTTTTTTTAAATGATTTGTATTTTATTCACAACACAGTATAATTTAAATATACATAAAGGTCAAAGACCAATATTGAGCACACTGATATAACTACAGAAATGCGATCAGGCTTTGAGTCTGTTCAATCTGTTCAGCAAGTGAATCCTCTACATAATACCTGATTTTTCAGTGTTTGCTGCTTCTTTTCAAGAAAAATAAAAGTTTGTGTTAACAGAGAATATCAGTGTAGGCAAACATCAGCGCTCCTAGAGGTCATCATTGTGAACATGTTCAGTTTGAGGAGACAGGACTCTGGTGCAGGTGTCTAATCACTAAAAAACAAACAACAAAATATCTGTGAGCATGCTAATATCAGTATATTTAGGGTATATATTTATATAGAGTGATTTTGTAGTCATAGACCAACACACATTTTGTATTATCTTAAAAGAGCATTTTACATTATATGCAAGATTTTATTATTATTGTTTAGGACATTAAATGAGCAAAAAATAAAGAAACATTACTTACTCATTATAACGATCTGCTCCGTGGGTCAGCTTGCACGATGCATCTGTTATTCCTTTTATGATATCTTCCTGAATCAAGCCTCTTCCTGAATCAAGAATCTTCTTTGTCTGAAGTAAAGTAAACCTTATTTCTCACAGTGCGTCTTCTTCAGAAACGAAACGCAGCCGAAGTAAACTTCAAGACATGTTTTCATGCAGACCTCGCGCTGCTGTTGTGGGCATGTACATGTCGCACGCATCGCACATGGATGATTGTAATAACAATAGCGCGTGAAGTTCAGGGGCACGGTCAAATTAACTGTAATGAACTCAAACAAAGAAAACGAACATGGTGTTGTTTTTACACTGATAACTTTATCACAAAATATTTGTGACTTCATTTTAGAGTAGACATATACAGATTTCTCTCATGTCTGTGAGTCACATTTTCGCTGAGTTTCAGTTTATTTGATTGACGTGTTTTAATCTGAACATCACGGAGACAGAGACCAGAGGCAGCCTGTTCACTTTCTTTATTTACCAAAAGCAGAATGTTTTGTTGATATTACGAGTGTATTTAAAAAATAGACCCTTTACAGATTTAAATGCTGTATTACTCTTATATGTGCGATCATATAATACTGAGCAGTAGGGCTGTGCAATATGGACAAAATAATCATATTGCGATTTAATGAACTAATATTGCAATTGCGATTTTATTTGC
>JAUYWG010000051.1:5117514-5129996 GCA_034779775.1 Enteromius afrohamiltoni
GCCTTATGCGATTTAGAAATTGCATGCGTTTAAATTGTGATTTTTTTGCGATTGCGATTAATTGCACAGCCCTACTGAGCAGTTTCAGTTTTTTTCTCTGACATCTGAAAAAAAGCTGCATGCTTCCACCAGCGGGAGAGCCGACCTGTTAGACTGTTTCTGCACACAGACTATTTCTCATCAGAACATGTATCTGTCAGAATGAAAATATGCTCTCAGATCGTACCTCCCGGCCCTAGTAAAACCCCACCTGAAGACCCGTGTTATGTTGCTGTACTCCGTTTACATATTTTTGAAGGTCACTGTGTATGATTTCTGTGAACATTTCCTGTCCCAGCTCTATTTATTAAAAGTTAAGCCATTGAGCCGCCAACCAATATGAAAAATAAAGTGTTTTGATGAAATGTTTTAGCTAATGCCAGTGCAATGAGCATATTCACCTGCCATCCACATTGATGGTCGTCTGATACCCTGTAGGCAGACTGATATGGAGATCCACAGTGGGTCGAAGCATGTTTTCCCTGCTGTCTCCTACGGAAGATCCTCCTCCATCAGGAACGGCATTACGGAAGATCCTGCGAGGGGCAGGCTGAGGGGGTTGAGGTGGAGGGGGGGCCTTGGCCTTCATTCTCCTCCTGTTGAAAAAAAAAAATTCAAAGGAGCAATAAGTAAGGATTTTTTCGATGTTTAAGTTGTACTTAAAGTGTGGCAATGATGTTACACAGAAAACGATCATCAGACAATATGAGCAAGTGGCATAGTGATGTTACAAGTCCTGCTGTGTGTTATAACAAAACCAGTGGGTTGCTGAAGCACAAACAGGGTGATGTGCAGGACGCCTTCCAAGTCGCAATAGTTGACGCCTTAGAAGTGAGAATGTATTGTATCACAACAATAGTTCTGGCATTAATATGATTACATGTTTGGTTTAGCAGCATATCAATTGCCAGAAAATGAAAGAATCACTTATTAGCCAAAACAATACACTGAAAAAACTGCAGAATGTATTGAAAAGTCTAAAAAAAAATAATATTAACTCAACGAAATGAATGAGTTTGCACCGTTAATATAACCATATGAATGGTTGACAACTAGTAACTATAGAAGGACTGGATCAATGTTTAAAATGTTTGGGCCATAAAAAAAAAAAGAACACTCCTCCAGAATCCTTAAGATCACAATGTACTGTAGGCTCATCATGATGTCATAAACAAGCAAATGTACATTTAAGGAAACATAATCAGTGAGTTGCCATGCTTAAAAGGTTGATGTGATAATATAGTATCACGTCACACTGCAATAATAAAACAAAGGCCTATCTTTTTCAAGCCTGAGTCAAGATTACTGGTTGATTAGACTGAACTCCTCCTTTCTGACCATAAATAACACACAACATTAAACACTCTATCAGCTGACATTACATAACAAAGTAGAAGAGTGGACAAGCAATCCAAAATAAACAACAATAGAATATCTTCAGATTATCAACAACCATGTACATCTAATAATGTCTAATAAAGTCTATCTTAAGAATATCTTAAGAAGTATCTGTATTTCTACATTTACAAAGACAGGTTAAAATTAATCAATGTTAATTCATTATTCAAAACATTTGGAGAGAAAAACAGATTGTGGAAGTTTATCTTCAAATTAACGCCACTGTAAACTATAGCTAAAAACTTTTTGGGTAGTGGGAAAGGTGAAGCATCAGTTAATTTATTATTATTGCTCTTATTTACTTACTAGGCCAACAGCATATACAGTACATTAAAACCCGGTTGAAACATGAGAAATACAACGCATTGAAGCAAACTAACCACCAATTATTTGCTCTATGAGACTGCTAAGCAACAGACAGTAACATATCAAAACAATTTCTGTCAAGACCTTAAAGCGGAAAACTGGTAAACCATTAACCTCCTTTGAAGTAAAAAAAAATAATATTTCAGCTATATTTCATAAACTAGGCCTCAAACATCGTACCACAAAACCTCTTTTACTTTCAATGCCTCAAGAACACACAAATATACTGAGAACAGATAAGCGCTCTTTTCGTTTCAACTGATCAGTCAAGCAAATTCCCTTTCCGCAATGCAAATATTAGCAGTAGATAAAGCCATCCTACTACTGTCAAAGCAGCTGAGAGAGTCTGTCTGTAGTCCGTGTCCAGGAACCACACAGAAGGCGAATGTCTATGATCCTGGAAGACACTGAAAGGCGTAGAGCGTGTGAGAACGCAAAATTGCTTCGACCTCGAGCATGCCCAGTTAATGATTTATAAAGACTTGTGCCAAAATGCCTGCTATCAACACACTGTTGTGTCATTCTACTGATTATGCAACCAAGACTGCCCTCTGCCCCGGGAATGTCAATGGAATGACCAGCTACTCCAAAACAGAACAAATGAATGATAAAACACAATGATTTCAAAGAGACAAAAACGAATAACCCTATCATCATTTACTCATCCTCATGTCAATCCATGTAATTTTGTTCAGATTAAATATTAAAATTAAATATAGTAAACAGATGTTTAGCCATGCTTTCTTGACTGACAAAAGACAGTCAGGTTTGTTCTTGTGTGTGAATCATTCACAGTTGAATACAAATCTTAATTAAACCTCTTTACTGATGGACTAAACCATAACCACTACCATAACCATTACCTTTGCAATGTGACACTTGAAATTTCGTGGTTGTGTAAACTTTACTTTTTGATTACAGAATTCTAATATTTGGGTAAACTGTACCTTTAAGGCTTTGTAATTCCTTGATAATGTCTTGAAAAATTGCCTGTTCTTTTAAATATATTCTATTAAAATATTGCATTATTTATTAAATATCTATAAAACAGCATAAGATGAATGTATATTATATTTATGAATATTTGCTTATTTACAAAGATGAAATATTCAGAATTAAGATTTACTAAGATTTGCCAACAGTTTTATAAAACGGAAGTCATTTTTAGTAGTTATTCCCAAGAAAGGCATGTTTGTAACCTTGGCACCTGCTGGGATAGTGCTCTTATGTGCGTATGTGTTGTACTAAGTGTGGAAGAACACACCTCCGGTGCTGAAAAGGAACAGGACATTTTGAAAGTGTGGTTTTGTACCGAGCTCAGTGGCTGCTCAGATCGCACACCTTGTCCAACAAAGAGCCCTTTAGGCTTGAGCCAGCTTCCCTGGGAGAGCAGGAAACTCTCAGCTTCTCAGCTGGCAGCACCAAACACACAGCCTTCATTGCGACTAGGTTACTAATGGATCGACTTTGTCCTTTTGAGATGACTTACTGTAGCTTTCATTGCATTGATACATTTTCACTCTGTAATTTGCAATTTTTAACTATTTCTGCAGTATACAATATTTATGTGTGCAAATTGTTTGTATACATAAAGTTTACAGTAGACATCACGATGCTGAGCCGGCATCGCGATGCTCCACCTCACCCCGCCGCAGCAGCAGCAACCAACTCGCGAAAAACACACTTAATCTATGGTGGTAAATCTATGCCATTAATAAGCGAGCGCACCACTGATGCTGGCGAGTGTGGTAAATCATTTCCGCGACAGGAAAAATGATGTACATGGGTGTTTTAATTACAACTAACCCCCCCCCCCCTACACCCACCCAAGGCGACGACGGTACCATCGTCCATCGTTTCACATTAGACATCTTACGATGCCAAATTGGTCGACATCGCCCAACCCTAGTTTCCAGATGACATTTTGCCACAGTGAACACGACAATCCAAATATGCTCAGAAAGAAGAAATGTGTACATACTATCTATAATGCAAGATAATTTGTGTTTGTGAAAAGAACAGCGGCGATCGGGCGCCGAGGTTGCTTTGGTTCTTCTCAATAGGTGATTAACACCGTGTCTACACAGTCGTGTGGGCTTGTGCCTTCACTTATTCTTTTTTTAACACACTATTGGAGCACCAGACAAGTGAGTGTCTACATGACCCAAATCAGGACTCAAACAAACTCCCACAGGTTCCACTTCACCGCCCTTCCTTTACACTACACTCTCTGCTCCACTTAACATACTCATCTGCAGGAAAAACAACATACAGCTTTCACTAGTTAAATTAATCTAGTCAAGTCAAGTCACTTTTATTTATATAGCGATTTTAACAATACAGATTGTAGCAAAGCACTGAACATTATCAAATAGAACAACAGAGTAATGGTAATGTATAATGACGAGATTAAACTTTATTTATCAAATCTAATGAAACTGAAATGAATGAATGAATAAGGCTGCAACTAATTATTATTTTGTTAACAGTTGTCAGCTGTCAAGTTCCTTTTTATTTGTATTTATTTATTTAAAGAATTTCAATATGGTAAAAATGATAAACAAATGTAAAAAAATGGAAAGTGTTTAATTTTCACACCCGTTTATTGCATGACTTTTCCCATTGTGGTTCATTTTGTAACATCCCTTTTTTTTCTTCTAAAAAGATTTCATTGTTTAGTCATTGCAGCCCTAACCAAACATAATATTGTTTTCAGTGGTGTTAAACAATATGTTTGGTATAATGAATCATTTAACATATCAACTGTTAAACAAGAAAGAAGGAAGTGTTCTGATGCTGATTCTGTCCACTCAGAGCTGCCAGTCTATGAAAACAGGAAAACCTCACAGTATTATTTATATACTTCTAAGTTTCTCTAGAAGCCTCTTAGAAAAAAAGTGAAATGGGTAAAACACAGGCTATTTTTGTCCACAGTAGGGGGCGTTATGTTATGCAGACCGTAGGCTGTTGAAGGTTAAATGAGTTTCAGCACAGCTCACTGCATATAGATCCATTCCACAAAGGACACAGCTAAATGACATAGCATTCTTTTTATTCAACAGTTGGTTTGGTTTCTTTTTAAGCTGTTCATGAAAACATCCAATTTAATTAGTGATATTACACCCAAGAAGTATTTGGACAATCTTTTACAATATAAAAAACAAATGATAAACCAGTAAACCATGGGCTGTTTTCAAATATTTTCAAAAAATGTTTTTTGCAAAGGGTTTGCAAGGGTCATGAGGAAATTTCAATACGTTGTACAGTTGTATCCTTGAGTAATTATCCTGTATGTAAAATGCAGGCATCAGGGATCCGCTATTAATATTCATGATCACCTTTCAGCTTCCCTTTTGAGATTCGCGAACACACTCACTCTGTTTATACTATGGAGTGTCAATACTTACCACACATTTTTCAAAATATTTATTAGTGATGCTCAGGATCTGTAAATCATTCGCCATCATCCTCAGTTTAAACCAATTTAAGGAAAGACTGTCCTGATAAGCAAGCTAAACGTTTCCTTATGTATTAATCTTGATACTTCACATTAAAAAAAAGAACCACTAAGCCTTATTGTTCTGTTTTTGTTTTTTTTTTATTATAAAAAATAAAAAAAGAAAGTGAAATTAATCAGTTGAATAAAAAGTCAGAGTAAAAAGAAGGACTGTGAATTAGATTTACTGTACTTAGCAAAATATATCTGGCAAAAATTCTATGGGTGAATGAGTGTTAAAACAGTATGTGTAAGTGGGACATGAGATCTGACCTGAGCTCATGCTCTAGTGAACTGAACAGTACAGCAAACAATAGGACCTTTATTAGTCCACATTAATCCTTTTGTTGTTTGAGCTTTTCTGTTTTAGCCCAGAGCAAACAGTGGAACTTAACCTGAAGGATCCAGAGAGTCTGTCATTCTCTTTTACAATAGGCCTTTGAGTGTAGATCTATTTAAATCATTACTTCCAGAGATCAGTGACTAAAGATGTTGATTACTGGCTTTCAAAAGTAAAAGAAAGCAAAAGCAATGGCAGTCACAATGTGATGCTTATTACATAACAAATATGGCTCTGTAAAAGTTATACCCGCTGACAACACAGTTTTAGTTTTCCAGAAATATGTTTCAAATGTCTGTCAGTCATGTCTGTCAGATTTAAATGGTCATGGACCATATCTTTATATCTCACCACCTGCCCCTGGAGTTTTGGAGTGTATTGCTCCATTGAGGAAATGAGTTCCCTCACCCTCAGCAGATCAGCAGGGCGTAACAACAGGCAAATGCCTCTAGGGAGTCATGGTGTTCACATAGCAACCTATTATTACACCTAAGAAGAGATCGCGAGAGCCCAAACCCAAGCAGCAGCAAATTTATGATTGAAGCTTCAAGCAAAGAGTGAATGACCCAGACGACTGGTGAATCTGAAGGGACATTCAACTCTTTACCAGCGTCTGTTTGCCGTTGCTAAGCATGAAGCCCGCTGGCACTGCATCTGCCCTTGATCTCTGGTTACAGGGCCATTTCACTGGCAGAAAGCCTCACCCTTTTACTGCTGAGGGTGAAGCTTCCCTGTCTTTTGAGAAGCTATAAACAGCTCACAGAAATGCTACTGGACTGACGACACTAACGCTTGTAAAAACTGTCCTGTTGAGAGTGTAGGTGCCACCAACATTTAAGTTAACATAAAAAATGACAATTTGCTCTATTTTCTAAATTTATGTTCATTCATTCATGTCAACATAAATATTATCTCATAAAACCTTGTTCTCTGAACTTTTAAAAATAATTTAGTCAAAACTACTCTGTCCCTTTCTTATAACTGACTGCATGCTTGCATCCATCTGATCAACAATCAATGTAAACAATTATTTAGCAGTTTAGTTGTTTTAGTTACTGAATTTGATCATTACATTTTTTGAAAGTTTTCACTGTCTGAACTAGATGCAAGTCGACTGAACTAGAGTATTTGTCCTCTCAACTAAGGGGTGGTTTAAGATACAGTCCGAGGTAACGTAACTGATTAATTGCATTTGTAATAAAAATAAAATAGTGAGAAGTGTATGCGCAGGACTGTTTAATAGATAATGTATACGTCTTTCCTTTGGTAAGTTATTCAATTTTGACAGTCTTGCAATATAGAAAAAAATTGTGGTGTAGTTGTAATGTTTGAAGTGTCTGGTAAATTAGTCATATAAAGGTATGGAACCTGCCTTAAGTATTTAAAATAAAAAGCTTGCTGCATTCCAAAACCGAAAAAAAAAAAATTAAAAATTAACAGTGCTTGCATTTTAATGCATTGTATTTTAACGTGGCTATATAATTATGTAGTGAATATTTTAAAATTCAGTAATCAATATTCACCTTACAAAGTTCATTTTCAAAATATTCAGTTTGTTTAATAATTCCAGCAATAATATTCATCAGGCAACTTTCGGTTATTTTTATTTCACTTTACAAATTTGCTTCCAAAAATTCAGTGCTTCAAATACGATAGAGAGCATATCTGGGAACTGCAGGAAAAGCAGTAGATTACTGATCCACAAAGCCATCTGCTGTTAGACGTCCTCACCAGCGGGGGTGATCGCAGCTTTGAGTGTGAACGTCTTCATCAACAGGCCTTTACAAATGACATGTGCAAACACACCAAGTGTATGTTATAAGATATTATGCATGCATTTGACGGTCAAATGCATGCATAATTAGTGATTATTCACATAAATCCTCATTAGTATGAACAATAATAAAAGACTGAAATTACATGTTTAAAAGTAAATTGGATCCGTGCGCCGGGACGGCACCAGAAAATCTTCAATGGGGGGGCATTTCGTTTTCCTAAGGGGGCACAGTTTATTTCTGATCTCAGAAATAGACATTCAACAGAATAAAAACATTATCCGTGCGCATTTTACCCACGGAAACTATTTTCCATTAACGTTCTACTATATTAAGTGTTAAAGTGCCCCTATTATACCTTTTCAAATATGCTCTTTTATGCAATGTGTCATGTAGCTGTATGTGAATATAAACTATATGCAAAGTTGTGACGCCGACAGTGCACGATAAGTAAAGTTATTGTCTATGTAAATAAAAAAAAAAAAGAGTCCGCTCACATTCATCTAAACGAGTCGTCTTCAATTCAAATCTTATCTGTTACGAATCAACGTCACTAAATAACATATTTGCATAATGTCCGCCCACATTCTGCATCGCAAACAACTTGGCCCGCCCACAAAAAGTAAATTTTCCACGTGGATTACATCATGTCATGAAGACGCTGTATCCTGTGATAGTAAATTAGTTTTATATGCCCTTCCGAAAGATGAATCTACAAAGAATGAGTGGTTAACATTAATTTTTTTACTCCTCAGCAGTACAATATTGTGCTGTGTTTGCCTCATTTTAATGATGACTGCTTTTCCAATCTTGGAGTACAAGCTTGATCTTAAAAGATGGATCAGTGCCCAATTTATTTTTTGACTGGCTTGCTCCCCTGAACTTCCACCTGTAAGTATGATTAATAATTGATGATTGTATTTTCTAGCGATTGTTCAAAACACGTGTAATGTTGTGTAACAACCCTGCACATGTCTTGATAAACGGCTAACTTGAGTTTCTGTAGTTCTGTTGTTCAGCTGTGGGCCTAATGTAGTCTAAACATGATAAACAATGTTTAACACAATGTTGTGCATTATACAATGCTGAAGTTCACAACACAGAGTTGTGCCCAATTCGCTTACAAAAGCAGTTGTGACCACTTTCCACAGTAGTCCTAACTACAGTAGTTGACATATTCTCTCAGAAAGCACCTCTAGTAATGTCAGAAAGTATAGTCTTGGTACAAGCTCTGTGGACCGCTGTAGTAGACCAATCATAAAGGACTGCACCATCTGACCAATCACAGCAGTGAGGGCTCGTGAAGAGGCGGGGTTTAGACAGACTGATTCTTCGAACTGCTTCACATGAGCCGTTTACGAATCATTTAGAAATGTGGTAAAATTAAATCTATTTTGGGAGAAAACTAAAGTGTTTTTTGACCTTGCATACATGTAAACCTGTTTTAAGCAGGGCTATGAACCAGTTCAAGGAACGAAAATGAAAAACCAGAAACAAATGACATTAAACTGGAACAAAAACAGAAACATGATCCAAAATTTGATCCAAAATGAGCGGGTGCACGCGATCACCCGCTGTTGCGAGTCATCAAAAAATATTTTATTGATATTCGGGTTGCGGTCGGTCGGGTCGTTTGAAATAAAGATGGCAATTAAACCTTTGTAATTTATATAGTACTAGACACAATTTTCTATGAAAAAAATGAAATAAAATAAATAAAAACATAAAGCCTTTATTGCATATTACATTTATTAATTATATATCAGCATTCAGAAAAAGAACAGTTTGCGCTCCTAAGGGCTTTCACACTTTTCCAAAAGTGGGCTTTCTCTCAGTTGAACTGCTGATGAATTCTTCAAGCAGGGTCGAAACATAAACATCACATTCATCAGTAATATGCATTTGGACAGCTGAACTTTTTTTTTTTTTGCTGTCCGAGTGTTGCGGGCGGGTTAGTTGAAAACGTTTGTCGGGTTCGGGTTGTTTACACATTGACCCGCACATCACTTGCCTTCTCAGATCATCACAACTTGCTAAAAATCTATAGATATAAAACAGTTCAAGGTAAGCACATCACATGTTAGTTTAAATGTTTAACATAATTAGATGTGCGCTGTTAGACACCTAACAGACGCGCCATTGTGCATATTATTTTTTCAGTAGAAACTTAAATAAGCCGCATTTTTGCTCATAAAGGTGAAAGTAATACATAATTCGGAACGGTAAAGGATCTACCTTTATTTCTATACATTTGCAATATCAACAAAACGTTTTGCTTTAAATAAAATAATTAGGAACAGAGAATACAGTTTCTGCTGTCTCGTTAAACATGCCGGCTTTACACTGCACGCATAAGCAAAGCGGAATGTATTCAGATCAGGAGCAGCACGCCGATTGTGCTTTCATTCTGGCAGCTTGTACTGTAGGCTGTAGACAAGTATCTTAAGCTTCTTATTTTCCAGAGTTCTTCTCTGAACACTGTGAGCAATGTGCTTTGATTTATGTAATCTCTCTGAACCTTCTACGCGCTTCTGCGCCACCCCTGCATAAAAGCAAATTTTTCTCATGAAAGTGAATATAGCATGGTTTTACTTCGTTAATATTTCTTCTATGACAAATCGTCTGATAAATCGCTGTAAAATTGAAGGATGCGGGGTAAAATGGCCGGGAATCATAACGGTATCCAGTAGAGGCACATTCTACGAATTTTACTCAAACTGGTTTACTTTCGGTTTTAAGACGCATTATGTACAAATAACATGAACATGCAAATTGGTTTAATCATTTGGAAATATAATGTCAAGCATGTTATTAAAAGACAAACACACGCGCACACACACACACATATATATATATATATATATATATATATATATAGTGATTTGTGCGAATCGCTCAAGCTGAAAAATCTGAACTTTGGTGAAAAGTCACACCACGTTAACCAATCAGGAGCTGGCTCTAGTAGTGAAGTGATTACTACGTAGCAAGCGGAAACTAAACTATGGATGACAAAATCAGCATTGCTGTTTGATACAGCTTTGTATTTTCATAGAAACAGGAATAAAAAGGAAATAAATAATAGAACCAAAGTTTGTCTATAAGATATACCCAAAACTAATTTTACCTGTTTAACCCCAACAGTGACATCAGAAGGCAGTGGCAAGTGTCAGAATTACTAGCTGCAGTGAGGCTGCACTCGGCAGATACATGAGCACTGAGTACCCGGTGTTCGCGTGGAGCTCACGGCTCCAAAATCAGCAAAACAAACTTTAAATAGGTGCTCTCTTTTTAATAAACTTTTAAACAACTACATTCTCACCTGCTCAAGAGTTTAATACTCTTAAAACTGCATTTCATGGCACAATAACAGCAATATTTTTAAAATAATGCGGTTTTCATCTCCAGCAATGCACAAAACTAGAGCCTCGCATTACACAAATTCACGTCTGTTGTTAAAGTTAATTTTTACGTGTGAATTTCACGCACGAATTAAGCGAGTAAACTGAAAATGTTCAAGCATCTAACTACGTGTGAATGGTGTGATGTATTCGCGCAAGTCGCATCTGTTGTGAACGTAGGGTCAGATGCTATCCTGAAATGGCGGATGAATGAACGTCCTGACTCATGTGCGCAACTCTCAAAATACCCACAAGATGGAAGCATTTATCGGGGAATTCGATATTACAAAACCGATACCCGATTATGTGAAAATGCTTAAATATCAGGAAAAATATTGAGGACATAATATATTGCTCGATCTCTACATAATTTTCATTTTTGAGTTCACTACCCTTTTAATATAGCCAACCTAGCCAATTAGCACAGCACAGCCACACTACTTATTCAGGGAACATGAGTTTGATCCTTGCCATATCTGTCACAATCTCTGAAATAACAGTAGGATTTAAAATTCTTGTTAATTCTTGAAAATATAAGGCTATTCCACCAAAAAACAACAACAACAACAAAAAAAAAACAAATGCTTTAGAAGCAAGGTATTCCACAACACAACAAAACACTCCCTCAGTCTACTCCACAATGCCATTCTTTCTCGACCCAAACACTCACAGATGGAAAGAGAGAGCAGTCAGTCTTTAAGTTCCATGGCTGCTGGAACAAACACAGTCCGTTCTCCAGGGAGACAGAAAACCAGGTCCTCTGGTACAAACACACACTGGGATTCTGGGGCCAATTACTCACTTTCTCCAGAGAGAAGAAAACAGTGATGGAAATAAAAAGGGTGAGAGAAAAGATGGTGCTAATCTGTCTTCAAAATGGCAAAAATAATAACAAAAGCATTAGGATTTAACATTTCTATAATATGAGTAAACTAGCATCAAGACCACCTGACTCTGTTAAACAGTCAATGGTGAAGTTTATAATGGAAGAAGTCACATCTTCCAGCCTGTGATGACTCAAAGTCAGTTGTATCTGTATACAACAGATTTAAGGAAGCAGCTTGAAATTGCATCTAGTCAATGTTACTTATACTTTAAAAGTAGTTGTGCAAGAATTCTACTATTTTTTTCCTGCTACTATTTTTTTTTCTCGATTCACTAATAAGCTATAGTAAAGTTTACAAACTAATAGTACACTACACTGAAGAAACCCGTAACTTTTTCCTATGACACTTATTTACATTGTACTGACAATACAGCACTTATTTTTCTGGTACAAGCACAATCAACTACAATCTCAATGTACAGCATGGTGTATACAGTTTGCTAAAACAAAAAAAGCAGATAGCAGCTTGTTTGTGGGACCGAAATGCTACCCTATAATGTGCCAAAAGGGATGCAAAATTTTGTCACACCACTGCTTGCTGGAAAAAGCCTGTTACTGGAACGCTAAACCATTACTGAAACCATTTTCACACTACTGAAAAATAGGTTATAGCACAATGCTGTTGTAGTTAGCAACACTGTTATGTAGAAGGTCTGTGAAAAATAATAATGTCCATAAAAAAAAGTATATATATATATATATATATATATATATATATATATATATTAAATAATAAGTTCCCTTTGACATTTCACTCATACAGCGTCTGAAAACACGAATGGGG
>JAUYWG010000051.1:5130369-5143190 GCA_034779775.1 Enteromius afrohamiltoni
GTCGACGGCATTGGCCCGCTGTTCGCGGGGCCTTGCCCATTGGTTAAAAATAGTCCCCAATACAGCGGCCAATGACCATGCAGTTTTAATAAATAATAAAACTGCGTTTTAGAATAGGCTTCAGTTAGGGGGAAAAAAGGAGTTTTCCCCATGCGTCTTTGCAGATGCAGTACTTGTTCCATGTCTCAGGGAACAGTGGTTACGAGAGTAACCTATACGTTTTTAGTTTAGAAGTATATTAGGGGGGTTGGAGAATAATCAAAAACACAAATAACGAAAGAATAAAATACAATGCATGCACATGGAACTGCAGCTTACGTTAACACACACACTTCAGACACTTATGCCATTGTTTACAAGCAAACGCATGAATCGAGATACTGGGAAGAGGTAAAGAACTGCTGAAGAAACATTGTTATTTTGTGTTTTCTTTGCACACATATTCAAGTATTCTCACAGCTTTCTAAAGTTATGGTTGAACCCCTGATGTCACATGGACTAATTTACCAACAACTTTGCTACGTTTCTGATGTATTGCTGTCCTTGCAGAGTCTGAGAGCTCTCGGATTTAATAAAAAAAATTGTCATTTGTTTTCTGAGGATGAAAAACAAACTGTCATATTTTAATATACTTACATATATTTTACTGTTTTAAGGATAATAGTGTAATAATAATAACAACCTATTCTATCTGCTTGTTTTAAAAAACACTAGGTTTATTTTTTTCTATATTCTTTCTACTTGATAAATTTAAATTTTACTACATTGTCTTGCTTTAGGCTAACCGAGACTTGTCATCGCACCTGCATGATATTTCTATTTGTTGGTTTTGATTAATTCACTTGTCCTTATTTTTACACTGGCTGTCTCCCACACAGTGAGGAAACGGTCTGATGAAACCAGTGAGGCTCTGAAAGACTGTTGATACAACAGTGTGGGATGAACTGTATAATTCAAATAAGGAGAATGTTGATAATTTAACAGATTGCATAACAAATTATCTTAACTTCTGTGTGGAGAACACTGTACATAAACATACATATATATATATATATATATATATATATATAAACTCTCCTTAAAGAGAAGAAAATTGTTTTTATACTTGAAAATAAGAAGGAGCTGAGAACAGTACAGTGAGAACAGAGAAAAAAGATCAGAGAAGGAAAAGCATGCTTTAAAAAGAGGATGTATCAGCTACAGCAGAATAATGTCAGCACGGTGGAAGGGGCTTAAATCCATTGCTGGTCATGAGGAGTTCAAATCTCAGGCTACAGACTTCACGTATAGTTCAGCAACCTGTCACCTGCAGTTCTCAGATGACTCTGCCTGACATCGTCGGCCTGATTACAGAGGATGATGACAGGGAGTACAGAGGATTAATTAAACATTCTGTGGACTGGAGCCAATGCAACCGCCTCCGGATAAATGTTGGGAAGACAAAAGAACTGGTGGTGGACTTCCGTAGGCACAAACACTCTTCCATCACTAGTGAAAAGTCAAGGTAACGATATTGAGAGGGTGAACTCTTTTAAATTCCTGGGTGTTCATTTAAACAGTAAAAACACAGAGGCAATTTATAAGAAAGGACAGAGTAGACTCTCTCTGTTGAGAAGACTAAGGTCTTTTGGAATGCAGGAAGCACTACTTGAGACCTTTTTTAACTCTGTGGTGGCCACAGCCATCTTTTATGTAGTGGTCTGCCACTGCTGCGGCATCTCTACTGCAGACAGGAAGAAACTGGACAAGTTAATAAAGAGGGTCAGTTCTATTCTGGGGATTTCTGTAGCTGTACAGGAGGTGAGAGAAAGAAGGATGGTAGCTAAGTGATCATCATTGTTAAAGAATGACTCTCATTCCCTGTTTGAAAAAGTTTCATGCCTGAGCAGTTCCTTCAGTGGCAAACTGTTACATCCTAAGTGTCTGAAAGAGCAATATCGAAGGTCCTTTCTCCTTATATATTATTGTTATTAACCTATTCCGAGTTTAAATCCAAGTCAAAGCACAGACTTTTCACTCTGTTCGTCAGAAATGGGTTGGAACTATTAACTTTAAACTCTCAAAAAACACAATATAGATTAATGCGTTCAACTTCCAAATGTACTAAAGTTTCTTTCAGAAGGCATGCCACCCGACCCCCTTAGAGGGACCAAGATCCACAGCACATAATCTCAAAATATCACATGAAGAAAAATAAACTGAAAAGAGTAGGGTCTTGTGAGCAGATGGTCTTGTTCAAAATGAATGGGTCAGTTCGTGAGCTTTTCTAGCTTTGTCTTAAACCATCTTCTAATCCTATGCCTGCATGGATTTAGCCAAAGCTTTATTCACTCTCTCACTGTCTGTTGTGCGTCATGGGATGATCCATCCACCTATGCTATAATTAGGGTCTGAGAAATAGAGGAGTATGTAGTTGGATTTTGCCTGGAGCTTGGAGCGGATTTTTTGAAAGTCAGAGCGTTGCAGTTTTCTCTCGCTCCGAGAGCGCTCCACTACTGTTCCAGCCCATAATGCAACTGCGTTAGATTCATGTTGTGTAAAGCACAGTTAAGCACCACTGACTGAAAGATGGATTTTCTGAAATACTATCTTAAAAAAGGTTAATAAAAAATACAAATGTATCTTAAATGACGTCAAAGGAGAACGCGAGTGGGGGGAGGTGATTACAAAAAAAGGCAATAATAGCCTACACGCATTTTTTTCGTTTGGTCACTTGTTTAACTTATTTTAGTTTAGTTATTTTATTTTATTTAATGTTATGTTTTTCTTCTGGTTATTTATTTAATCTAGCCACATCCACATATCCACATACACATTTGTATTTCAATTTGTTCAAAAGTGAGCTAAACGATATAACACTATATTTAGCTTGGGCTCATATATCTACTGTTCTACTAAAGCACATGGATGTTTTTCTCAGAATATTTTGTATTTGTTTTTCACTGAATGCACAGAGGTTCGATATAAAAATAAATAAATAATGAAAAATTACAGTGGAGCTTTTATTAGAGATTTTTTTTCCATGGAGCGAACGTGGAGCGAGGATCAAGTAAGGAGGGAGCAGGGAGGGAGCGAGGAGCAGGAAATGGTAAACCCGGAATGGAGCTGGAGCTGAGTGATCATGAAATGCTCTGAGCACTCACATACTCTGGTTGGCATACAATGTCTTCAGCATCACTAAGAATAATGTACTCTGTCTATCAAAGGCATAGTGGGTACGACACATCTCGTAACAGCACCACATGCAAGCTCCTGACTTCAGATGATTTCCAATCCTATACTCCTTTTGCTTCCTGCCCTCCTTATACTTTCCTTTCTGATAAAGGCAAAGTGGCTGAAAACATAACACCAGAAAATAAATGTTGCACTCCATCAAAGTTCACCAGCAATTTCATGTTTTTTTTTTATGTTAACGTGATCTGCTTTGCTTGCCTTTATAACCTTCATCTTTACAATGATTATTTAAACATCTATTAGGAATAATGACCAAAGAGTCATGTGGTCCCTTTGCGTGCTGCTTGCTTGGCATCCTGTTCAGAGCACAGTACTGTTATTTATTTGCACACTGGTTTTAACATTCACTGTGTTCAGCTGACTTTTGTGAGTTTGTAAAATTTATTTAAACTATGTGTGATTGGTTAATGTTAGCACCGCTGTTCTTCGTTTACTTTAAGTTTGCCACAATCCTGTTGAATCCTGCACTTCAATTTAACCAAATATGAGTTGAAACTTAAACTAATACTACTGAGTGATCATCAATTACTTACCCTCATGTCATTCCAAACCAAGTCCTTCGTTCTTTTTTTTTTGCACAAAGAAAAATAAATTCCACCATGGCGGAAGATGCAAGTCAGGGGAGAAGAATTGTTTAGTAAATTATTATACTTTTGTTTTCCTTGCACAAAAAAAGGAGCTGGGAACATTTCAGTTGTATTGCTGTCTATGGAGGGTCAGATGGCTCTATGGTTTCATCAAAAATATCTTAATTTGTGTTCTGAAGATGAACAGAGGTTTTATGGGTTTGGAACGACATGAGGATGAACATGAGTAATGAATGACAGAATTTTGATTTGTGGTGAACTAACCCTTTAATTTCCTTTTCTGTCCAAAAACGCTACTGTGTACAGAGTAAATGGTCATTCCTTTTTCTTCCGGTTTCCTTTGTTTTTGTTTTCCGTTTCTTCTGCTATTCAGGTAATTCAGGGAAGTGGAAATTCAGAAATTTGTGGACACAAAAATGTGGTCTGCTCATGTTTTTTTTTTTTTTGGCCAATTTTTGTGCCACCCTAGTTCTCAACACAACTCAGGCAGGCAGTCCTGTGCAAGTATCACAGAACATTAGATCTGTTAGATCTTTCAGTTCATATTTGGAAAAATAATTATATTTTTATATTATTAATATTATAAGTCTACTTTATAATTCTTAACACTTAATCATCATTTCTATTAATTTTCCACTGATTTCCACAATCTGGTGAGCATTCACTCACATTACATGATCATAACTCATTTATAAGTATGAATGAAGTATGTATAAGTATGATGTGCAGTTTTGTTTACTGTACACACAGTGAAGTAACACTTGCACTGATTTCAGAGTCTTCCATCTGACTTGACTCAAACATATTTATCAGGTGAAGATAAATATGTTTTATTTCATGAAGTGTTTAACAACCTATGTTATGTTTATGTTCATCTACACCACAAAAGGGCTGGTATTGTCATGTTCAGGGAGTCGAGGAGTCATTCGGATTTAAATGTAAATGCAAAGGTAAATCCAACAGAGAACACTAGAAATGTGAACATGAATGAAACTACACGGCAATGACGGAAATACACATAAACACTTCCGGTTATTATACATGTGAAACTAGGTCAATAGGTGGAGCAAACAATGAAACACCCTGACAACTGACAAGGGGGGGCGGAGACATGATTGCAAAGAGTGCATGAAAACAAACACAAAAGTGGCGCTGGAGTGCCATCCCCCGAGCTGGTCTGCCACATCCAGCTGATCGTTACAGGTATGTTGTAGTTAATTTAATCTTTAGGTTTATTTTTGTAAAAATTCGTCATAGGCAAAGCCAGTTGAACGGTGGGTACAATTGTGTGCACATGATCAGGAAAGTATCACCTCTGCCTCGTTTTGAGCCAGGAAAAACCCTGAGAATGCATTTAAATACAGTAAATTTTGTTAAGCAGAGCTTTATTTAGACATTTTTATTATTAGCAAAAATTAACCAAACTAGACTATATATTTTATATATTTTTATTAGATAATTTTATATTTTTAGCCTAGATCTACTGTATATGTATAAGTTTCATGTGGGCCTGTTCAAGAATTACACAAGAGTTTGACACCTTTGGCCTCTTCAGTGTCTTCTTCAGCCTCCAAGAGATAACAATAGGCTAATTACTTTATAACTGGATATTCCTCTCGTTGGCGCCAATTACATAATTCAACCATGCTTAGAGCAGGACGGATTTGTAAAGAGGGCTGTATTATCCAGAGGTGATAATGATAAAAGATAGTGATAGTGATAAAAATTTATATAATTCTTCCAAACAGCAATCTTTAAGACTAACTGTAATCAGATAATATTACACATCCTGCCCAACCAAAACAAGAGCACTCCCGCACCTGAAGCAGAGGAGAGGTGCAGGTGTTAGGGAAAACAGGTGTCTTGGAAAACTGCAGAAAAACAGCATTTGCTCAGACTGAGTTTGGGAGAGAAATGGCTCCAGTGGGACTGGTGGATGGGTGGAGAGCAGCAATAATTAGTTTGTTTCAAACACCCTTGAGCCACTGACTGATTTAGGAACATGCCTCAGATATTTAGAAGATCTTTAATTGTTGCTCTTTAACCTGTGAACACCTTTGCACTGCTAAATGTTCCTCATTTGTCATGTACATGTGTAGACTGTATCTGTAGAAGTTTTTACAGCAGATCACTAACAGTAAAGCTCAACACTGATATATGTAAAGGCCGAATTCCACTCAAAAGCAAACATCATGCTCTGCTCACTCTGGAGGGTGGAACACTTGAAGGAGAACACTGAAAGGTGCAGTGCATTACACTGCATCAACACCAGACAGGAGTGGTATGATGAGATGCAGTAATGGACAACATAACCCATTTTAATCAGTGATTCTGTCTACACTGGACTCAAGTCCCCACCGGTAAACTGATGCTTCACTCTATTTTGAGTCCAGTGTGGACAGTTGTAAGCTTTTGTGGCACGATTTGACACCACATATGTTGCATCTGGTATAAACACAGTGCTGCTGTCAGAACTTTACCGTAATAGCATAGTATGTGTGTGTATGTGTGTGCGTGGAACAACGATACAACTAGCACCCCTTTTATGTCCCCTTGTCATCTGAAGCTTGTCCATTATCTTAATAACATCAAGTTAAGCAGTGCATACCTCATAATTTTGGCCACAGTGCTATATAAGACAAATTTATGGAATCATAAATGTGGTTATAGGGCAAAACCATGAGTCTCTAATCAGCATATTCACAATGGTGAATTTATGGTATTTGCAACAAATCTTAGCCTTCGCCAAACTTGCTGTGTTTTCCAATGCCATACAGTGTTACTGGGCAATAGGGTAACTTTAAACTCTCTCAGACAAACTCTGTAGAGCTTTCACTTTAAAGGCTGGTTAATTGTGTGCCGAACAGATCTCTTAAAACACTGCCTGACAGCAGACTCCGAAAATAGTTGCGGCATTACAAGCTATAACACAAGAATGATGAAGTTCAAAGTACAAAGAAGACATGGAAACTACTACTATATCCCATTCTCATCAGGGTTAAACTCTTCAGTGAGTTGGAATCACTTGCGATATCCATCTAAAAGTATACTGGTCTTCCAGTGTGACCTGACAAAAAGTGTAAGAGAGATTTAGTGTAAGTGAAGTATTAGTTCACATAAACAAATTCGAAACTGGCACTAACAGACCACACAGACATGCATGTGCCAAGAACGTTGTTATATTTGTTGAGCTGATATTAAGAGAGAGACCATGTGCTGCTACCAGATATGCAAAGCTTGTCTCTCATCTTTCAAACTATGACACCTGCTCATTTGTGAGCTTTAGCATTATTACCTAGTATAGTGTAATTGTTAAAAAGAGTCTTAAAAGCAATATAATTTTTAAACAAAAAAATTAACATTAGGCTACTTTTCATAAAATGACACACTGGAGTTATGGTTCATATGCCAGGGTGTGTCTACAAGCTCCAGCTAGGATTGTGGTGGGTGTGAACAGGGAGAAGGGTGTAGAGACGCAGTGGTTAGTCCAGCTGATGGACAGGATTATCTGTTGTGGGCTCTATTTTAGGCACTGGGGACAGGGAGGTTGGCATACGAAAGCAGAAATATGAGCCGTAGTGCACTGAAGCAAACAAATGAGGTTTATGCCTGTGGTGTCAATGGAAGTACTCTGGACTTTGGGTTCAACAATGAGTGTTCAGATCTCATGGAACTGGATCTTGCATAGCAAGCCTTTTCACTACTTGCATAAGGTTGACACGCAGCATATTATTCTGGCCAAGAACCGCCTACTTAGACAGAAGAGACCGTCTTACCAATATGCAAAACGACCAACCACAGTTCATTTTATTTTTACATCGTTTAGGGTGGAGCTAATCTGACACTGATGACATTAAAAAAAAAAATCACAGTCACAGTGTTTGTATGTATATGTATGTTTTTGTGTGTATGTGTACTTTTTATGCTTCCAGTATAGTAAAAGTTGCACTGAGTGATCTTAAAATATGTCAGTGCCTTTGTTTTTAAAATGCACACCCGTTATGTTTTTTTTTTTCTAAGGCATGTTTATTGAACCAGCAGCAAAGAAACAACAGTAATGCAATGTATGACTCCCACTAGATTGCAGGTCAAAGAACTACTAAAATCTCCTAATAACTTCCATTTCAACATTTTGAGACTTCATCAGAACGATGCTCAACTCAACTCTACTCAGAAAACAACTGTACTCTTCACAGGTTCTTGAACTACAGTCTTTCTTTATCAGAGAAATACACTTAGCGAAACTTAAGCTTTAACAGATTTATCTTGTTTGATAAAAGTTTTTGTCCTTCAATTTTTTGTTTAACATGTTTAAATACTGACCTTCATGGCTGAATATACGAAACTCCAAACAGAGATAAGTGCAAGGACGAGTGGAATTTAAAAGTACCTAACTAAATGTGCCTTGAGTTCAAAATGTGTGTTTTGTTGTACTGTGTGCACATTGTATTCTGAAGCATTGTGTACTGGAAAACAATAAATTGTAGTGAGAGATCCAGCAGGAGTAAGAATTCCTAATAGAGCAAAAAAACAATTAGCAACTAATTAAGAGTGAGACACCCACATGCAATTGGAAAATATGCATGGGGGAAAAGACCTTTTTAGAGCTTTACTTATGCCTATAAAGGTTATTCAAAGGGTTAGTAACCCAAAAAGTCAAAGTTTTGTTATTAATTGCAATTAATGAGTTATTAATTAGAAATCAGTTTTTTATTCTGCACTGTTCTCTGTGGTCAAAAAATAATCATCATAATTTTAAAGTAATAGCTTATATTCTGTCCTGTTTTTGAACCTGCTCATTTGAACGCTTTGTTTGAATAGGTTTGGCAGATTGTAAACTCTTGTAAAACTTTTATTTGTGATTGGTGCTTGTGTATGTTTGACAGTCTATTTCCTTCAACAGAAGTTTATCCACTGTTTCCTAATGCAAAGAAAGTCAGTGAAAAGACTCTTTTTTTTCCACAACTTGCCAGTTGTTGTCTACTGATTCAACTTTATCACTTGGTTTGTGCATAGAACTGCATGTTTGAATTTCTAACAAGATTAGTAAACATTACTTGGGCGTGGCTAAACAGGCAGCGATGTAGAAGTGGGCATTGATATTCTACTGCGTAGGAAGTTTTTAACCACACTATTGCGACATAGACTGGCACATTCCATGTGCTGTCCAGATGTTTCGGCAGACTGACTTCAAAATAAGATGTTTTTAGAATAATGCCGAGTTCAGACTGCACGATTTTAGCCCCAATTTTGACTCGCCGACAGGTTTTAAGAAATCGCCGACAATTGCCAGAAAGTGTAAACTATCAAAGACGCGATCTGAGAGAATCGCTGACATGTCGCCTACACCCGTGAGATATTTGGCATGCTAAATATCTGGACCTGTCGGTGATACAAAATCATGTGTGAAATGTGTTCTGACCAGTCTCATGTTAGAACTCACGGTATTGCACACATGTCCTCGCGTTGTTTCAATGTCTGAAACACTTCTGTCGTGTGTTTGGCAGTGAGACAAAGTTGTCGGCGACTTTTCCTGTTGTAAACTTATTCCGTGTGAAAACCCCTTTCGCCGATCTATCATGCAGTGTGAACACAGCAGCAACTGAATGATACCCCAGATAGTCATGTAGTGTGAAAAGATCTGTGACGCGATTACTTTGAAAATTGTGCAGTCTGAACTCGGCATAAGAACGTTTTTATAGTACAATGACCTCTTATATGTAAAAAACCTGTTTCATTTTGTTTTAGTTCATGAGCCCTTTTTGGTTGAACCACTGCTGTCATATGAACTATATAAAATATATTCTTACGTTTCTGGGCCTTGAATGTGGTAGTTCCATTGCTGTCAACACAGGATCAGAAAGCTCTCTTTGATTTCATTAAAAATATCTTGATTTGTGCTCTAAACATGAAGAAAGGTCTTATGGATTTGGAATGAAATGATGGTTATTATTTATTCATAGTATTTTAATTTTGGGTGAGCTAACCCTTTAAAAAATTAATGAATAAGGGTGTTAAACCCTTAGAAGTCAGCAGATTATACCTTACTGTTTTACGTTCAATTAATGGTCTACTGAAGGGCTTTGAAACGCACAGCTTTATTCTATGTGTTGAACTCAATTAAACAAACTGGATGACAGGCAGGACATATCAAGCAGTCCTGCCCACTTTTTTAAATAGCATTTCGTTTAAATCACAATTTTGCAAATGCAAAAGCTGCATTTGACAGCAAATGACAGCCAACAATTTCATTCATATTGTTATAAAATATAGCATTCTCTGTAATGTGGCTCTGTGATGGACCAGACTCTGCACACTGTGGCGGTTCGCATGACCAGACTACTTTTGCCCAAATGGAAAGCATATTTACACTCAATAATTAATTCATATCCCCTATATAGAGCACAATCTGTGACCACTTACAGCAGCAGCTTCAGGATCTACAGTATTTAAAGTTTAGGGGACAGGCACTTCATCATTTAATACGACAGACAGTTTAATATGAAGCAGAAGTACAGGGGGATTTCATCACAATTTTTGCTATCGTTTTAAAGGACAAAACCTTATTGATAATCTTCAAATTAACATAAACTTAATTCTAAAAACTTAATTCAACTAGTTTTTCATCTACTAACAAAGTGTTCCAATACAAGAGATCTTGTGCGTGGGCTAACATTTAAACTCACTTCATAAACAGATATCAGGATTCCTACCCCTAATTTTGCAAACAAAATTTTTATATTAGAATAGGGCGTTGTCTTGGTAACATCCTTAACTCCAAAACGACCATATGAACTATGATTTACACAGCATTCTAAAAAATATTAGAGGCTTTTTAAAAGACAGCAGGTGAATGGTGATAAAAATCACATTTCTGCCTAATATATGATTGTGTATGTTAAATAAATTTGGTTTTCATTCAATCTGTCTGCTTTTTTTGTTCAAATACATTGCATAATATTAAAACTGACACCAAGAATGTTCCAAAATTAGGCTACTTCATTCTGAATCTCACTGAATACTCATAAACATTTTGAGAAGATAGCAGTGGGAAAGCTCAACAACTGTTCAAGCTTTAAATAACCACAATCGTCCACTGCTTTAGCTATGTAATGGGGTCTGATTACATAAAATCGGGGGGGGGGCTATGGGTAAGAACCACAAAGCAGACTGTTGTGTTCTCAGAGAGGGGACACTGGCTGATGCTTAAATAGCTGAGTTACGTTACCATTGTCAGAAGTTTCTGTTTCTGTGAGAAAGCAATTCCGGTAAAGAGGAATTTGTCACACCTGTGTTTACTCCTCATGAGGACTGACTGGAATACCAAATACAGAGTCAATTTTAGGTACAGCTAACATTCCATTCCAAAAAAAATGTATAATGAGCTACTGAGTCAATAGCAGAAGTGACAAAAGGTTTTAGAGGTGGAATACAAAAGCATCACTGCAGACTGAACAGTTATTTGTTTTCATTTCATGGTTACTCTTCTCTCATGTAGCTGCTAGAACAGGGCTTTTATTCCAGTAAGTCAAATGACATGTCAACTTCTTTAAAATAAAAGGAAAGTTAAGAATTTTCCAAATCAGAATTTGGAACGTTATTGGTGCAAGTCAATTGTGTATTATTTAGATTTTCTCATTCCATACAGAATGTTCTGATGTTCCAGTTGCCTTCTCATTAACTTAAAATAGTTCAACAAGTAATTGGTGTGTGGCTTAATCACACACAGTAAACGAGATATCTTGAAAGAAAGAAAGAAAGAAAGAAAGATAGAAAGATAGATAGATAGATAGATAGATAGATAACTTAAGGACACTTAAATCCATGAGAACATTACCATTTAGTAAAGGCTCTATATACACTTACCCTACAGGAGGTCTGATTGTAGCGTCTCCAAAATTCATCTGTCATGAACTAAATCCGCTTAGTATCAACGCAATGTATTAGTCCTACGTCCAGGCGGGGACATTGGACTTCAGATTCACACTTATTCATAAAAGTGTCACCTTAAAAAAAAAGGAACATGAAAATATAACGTTAACGTTACTACTGAACAAGAATGAGAACTCCCCTAAGAAACCACAGCTGACAAGCACCAAGGTGTCACGGTCATGAGCTTTAATCAGAACAACTTGTTGACATGTTGACAAGTTTTTAAACACTTCTTAAACATGGAAAAACATATAAAAGCATTCGGATGTTTCACTTATCACAAAAGAGACTAACTTACGAACATATGCAGTCAATCTTTAAGTTACTATAACGTTATAAGTTACTATAACGTCCTAAATTCGGAGTCAAATTTAAATAAGTATCGAAATATCATCAAAGTATAAAACATTGATATACTTACGTGGATTCGGCTTCACAGACAGACAACAGCGGCATAGGAGTTCCCAATTCTATTCTAATCCGTCCACCAGGCAGCGCCGTTCCCGCGGCTTCTCGAGCGCGCGCTCAACGGCAGCCTGGAATTCTAGACGCGAGAACGCGCCCGCTGGAAGTGTGAGTGCTTTACAGCAAACAGTAGTGTTACACCGAGACTGTCACTAAATGATTCTCACTACCTAAAGGGTTAGAAAAGTTAACATTAGCGTAATTGTCAAGACGTGACTGCCAGGAGATTTCTTATTATATTAATATAGAATTGCGATAATAACACAAGATTTTACCATGGTAAACGTGAAGCTGCAACAAAAATGCAGTCCCTTAACATTCAAATAGTGTTTACTCCCAGCGTCCTTAGCGTTTATTATTCTTTTGCGGTCTGTCTGATTGGCTCGCCGTTTTTATGTCCCGCCCATTTCATTTAAGTAGGGTCTTCGGATCCGTTGGTCAAAATCTGTCAACTCATGGAGGAAAAAAAAAGAACAATTAAATACAATAGGGATGGGAAATTCTGCTGCAAGAGGTCATTGTAACACTTTTTAGCTGGTCAACATTTGTAGAAGACATTTGAACTGGGAATGTTTAATTTGACATTTGGTTTTTAATACTAAT